>KL261928.1:98472-115904 GCA_000699545.1 Podiceps cristatus | reverse complement strand
TTTTATGTTGGGGGGGGGGGGGGGGGTTGGGTTTTTTGACAGAATTCTAACTAGTGAAGCACCAGTTCCAGAGTCTGGATGCCTCTCTGGCATCTAGTCCACAGAAGAAGTGTCCTTGAATGGGCTGGTGTGACTTATCTAGTATAAACTATACCAGTCAGCTTTCTCAAAATGAAGCAAAGCGTTTATGGCAGCCTGCTGAGAGGACGCTTTCAAATCCCGTTAAGATCTTGTGGCACAGTACTGCTGGCCACCTAAAAAAAATTTGAGAGGACAGCTCAGTTTATTTTCTGTGGATTAGTATTGTATCCCTGATGATTTAACATAAGTGATAGGTGCACTTTGAAAACCTATGGTATTTTTCGATTGATGGAGCTCAGTCTTTGCAAGGCTAGGATTATGCTGATGTGATAGTTGAAGATGCTCTGGTCATCAGTGGAATTAGGGAAAATTTCAGACTGATAATTCACATTGTCTTGAGTTCCCCCAACTAATCCTGTAGTGCATGTGACTGCTTTTCTCTGCATTGCTTTTCTTCTGGTTTAGATAAGCTCCCCACTCTGGGTGCTAAAGGGGTAAGACCAGAAGTCAGAAATGGTATGAAAAAATATGTATGAACCCTTTTAGTATCATGGGCAGGTATTCATAAAGATGGAGGACAGAGAGGGGGTTGGTTATAAGGTGGTCTTAGCTGCAGGTTGGATATGTCCAGAACTGTGAGTCTGAAAAACTTGTGCGTAGCTCCAGCCCATGCCTGTCTGGGCTGGATCCCTTAGTCCCTCAGTTTATGGCTGCACTAGGATTTCCCAGCTGGCTACAATCTGCCGGTGCATATGCCTAAACCCACTTTATTCCTATCGCTTTTTGGCAGCTTGTGTCCAAGACCTGTTTCCTTGAAGATATTTGATCTGTTCAGTTTGATCTGTTAGGCAGATCAAACACATCAGGGGCTATCCAAACGTGATAGTGTTGGCTATTTTAATGTGCAGCCAAGGGAGCCGTGGGAATACTGCCTCACCCTAACAGTGTGGATTAACAGTTGGATTAATTACTAAAGTTGTGGGAGTTCTGCTATGCCAGAGGTGGGCTAAAACTATTTCTTGGCATAAAGTCTTACTGCAGTACTTGAGGTTAGGAAATTAGAAGGAGCCTTCTGAGCATTAGACTTGGGGAAACTGTTCTAGCCACAATTTCAATAGAATGATGACAACAAGCAAGAGTTGACAACAAGCAAAACCCCATCCTGTTGGCTGGCATATTCTTCTGGGGGACACTGGATACCCTTAGTACCAGGTTGTGCCTGTAATAAAAGTTCTAGCTGCAGTGCTGATATTCTTCCTGTACTGTTGAGCTGCTTTGAGGTTTTATTCTCTTACAGGTGTAGAACAGGGGTCTGTAGCACACACATTTTCTAGAATATTTTCTTGAATATATATATGCAGGCTGAGGTATCTTCACTGTTCTTCCACTCAGATGCATCCTGAATCTTTGGTATAGAGAGACTCATTTTGTATGGAGAGTAAACCTACTTATTACAGAAACTTTGGTGCCGATAGAGAGGTTAACGTCAACTCACGATGATGGAGCTGGCATTTAGTTTGGGTCACTGCGTTAGCCGTTCATGCCTTCTTAAGTGCGTTGTAAGCAAAACCTTGATTAAGGCTAACCCTGCTGTTGCAGAAAAATTATTCAGAAGTGAAAGAATGATTTGTTCTTGCTCCTTGGAGAGTACTGTGTACAACCTCCCCGTTGGGTAAGGTATGCTCTGGTTGTGAGGTCGTTTTGCACTGTTAGTGCCTTTGCATTCTCATGTTTCAGCCATGCAGAGCGAGCCCAACATATTTGACATAGTTGCTGTTATCAGTTTAAAACTGACTAGCACTTAAGTTTCTTCTTTATGAAAGGCATTATAAAAGCCAGATTGTTGCTTTTAATAACAAATGTGACCTACCCTGGCACATTTCAGAGATTCAGTTCACTAATCTATTACATCATGCTCTCTATGTTGTGTTATTCTGAAAGTGGAAGAATAATGTGCGAGATGTACTTCTATATTGTGTTTGCTTAAACACAAGGGCTTAACTTGAATGAATTTTATATCTATTTATCTGTCATTCTATCTCCCACTTTTATTTGCACGGCAGAGCCTCCGGTCAAGATTAGGAAGGCATTCTTCTAGGTGTTATACAAAGTCAATGTGAGAGTCCCCTATTTTAAGGCACTTTGGCATTGACAGGGAGCATGTGCCGAGAAGTGGATCTTAGGGCGATGTGCAGAGAAGATGGATTCAAAGCAGTGGTGGGACTTTACGCTCTCACAGATAGCTGCCAGATGACTTGTGATTGTGACAGTTTGCTGTTTTGGTGTTCCAGTTCTTATTGAGTTCCATTTCAGGTTCCTGGGACCTTTATAATTTGGGACTCTAATTTTGTTAATGTGTAGTGTGTAAGTATATGTTAGATTTTCCATATACTATGATTAACCCCTTCTTTTGAGGAGCAGAGAACAGGAACAACATCTATTAAACCAGCTTTAATGCATATGTTTCAAATAAAAAAGATGTTGGTTTTTTTTTTTTTTTTTTTTAAAGGAATACCCTGACCAGGGGAGATATCATTTCCATTTGAGAAAGCTAATTATCACAATTAGAAAAAATTAGAGTATAATGTAGAGCTCAGTGTTTTTTTTTTTTTTTTTTTTCCCCCCCCCCCCCCCCCACTTTGGAAGTCTTTGTTGTACTTGCTCTTTACAAGGGCACAAGCTCTGGAAGCCAGTGGATGACACTGGCAAGATGGAGAACTTGTGAGGATGGACTTGTATGATGCTGATAAGATGCCCTTTTGCATTTCTTCTTGTTTTTATTGCAAAGTATTCAAGAGGGAGGTAGGTAGAGGGGGGAGACTGTTTTTGCTTTTTAGTTGAAAATCTTAAGCAGATTGTTTTACCTTCTAATAAAACAGTCCTTTTGAACAATAATCAAAGATATGAATGTTTTATTTATAGCTGGGATATAGTATAGGGCCAGAAGGGACTATTATGATCACCTTATCTAACCTCCTTAATAATTATTGTTTTCTGTTGTGGAATGGAAAAAAAAGAAAGCTTTAGTTTCTTTCAGAAAGATCAGTATAAGCCAAGCACATGTTAAATTAATTATGAATGATGTGTGAAATTCTTATCATAAAACTGCAAATATGAATGTGCTCTGTCCTGAGCTTCATTAAGAAAGTATTTTAGATATCTTGACTTTTTTTGAGATTGCATCAGAATTGTGTATAAAATGATCAAAGAAAGGAGGAGGGAAGGCAGGAGAAGATTTGACACTTTCATCTTTTTTGCTGCTAATATTGTAGGCTTTTTGACACATCAAGCTCTATAAAAAGGTAGATTGTGCACCCATTTGGGCCAAAAGGAGAAGAATGTGAGGAATACAATAAATTATTTCTTGTCATCCATATAAACCACTTAAGTTTTGGCACAGCGTTAAATGGCTATTTTCTGACAGTGCAATAAAGGCACATTCATTCATTTCCCACAGGATCTATAGATACAAGTTGCATTTGTGGGCAGAAAATTTCAGGTGGAAATATAACATGAAAATATGAGATTTTCCTGGTTGTCTCAAGATGTGGTGTCAAAGAAATACTTCTCTGTGAAGTTAACATCCAGGTGAAAGGTCAGTGGTATTTGCACTAGGGACTGTGTTTCATGAAAATGAATTGAACTATTTCTTTTCAGATGCAAATCGCCATTTAGCAGCATCACTCATGGTAGGGTTATTATCAGTGTGTTGTTTTTTTTTTTTTTTTTTTTTTTTTTTTTTGTTTCCCTGGCCATGCCCTCTTTTTCTAGAGCTCTGCTCAAGCAGATTTATGGGAGATTTGATGCAATTGGGTGTTTTACAATTCTTGTCAAAGGAAGGAGGCAAACTCTAGCTTCTGCGGAGGCAGCCAGAAGGTTGTCAGGCTTGTCAGGCTGTGGTGCCCAATGTGAGGATGAGAGGGTCAGCCGAAGGCTGTTGTGTACGTGGAGCAGCGATAAGCAGTGGAGCAGAAAGTACTTCTGGGAAGCCTGGTTTGAGAGGTTCGGTGAGGAACAAGGAGAGGCATAAGAGAGCTCTGTGTTGAGGGCTGAGGAAACTCTGCATTGTAACCTGATTGACAATTAAGTTTCAATTCTCCAGCCTTTTCTTTTTACCTTAATGAAGTTCGGTCCTTATATATTGTTCTGTCAGTTCTTTAAGGCACCTCAGGTGGATCAGTGCTGGGTTTCATACACCCATTCTTGGAAACCGTAACTCTGAGCAGTGTTCCCAGGCCGTGCTGTGTACCGGGCCAGCCATCACGCTCCATCTGCCAGAGCTGGCCGCGGATCTGATGAGAGGTGAAGGCGGAGGTGTGAGGTGCTCAGGTGCAGCAATGGCCACAGATGGCAGTGGGACGGTAGGGGACAAAGGGGCACTAGACTGTTTCCACCAAACTTTCAAAATCCTGCTCTTTACAGAAAGGTGAGAAAAAGTTACAACAGTGTCATCTAGAGTAGAAAATCGCAGATAATGTGACCACAGAGGAAAGAAGTAGAAGGTTAGGAGTCACAGCTGTGCTCAGAAGAGCAGAAACAGAGGAACACCATGGAGGCACTATGGGAAGAACTGATTTATCTGGATCTCGGTTAAGGGGTGATTTGGCTTGATAGTCTTAAGATTTAGTTGTATTATGTCTAGTTGACTTTGATCCATATTTTTAGATCCAAACAGCAGTTTTTCATCCTACTTTTGTCCAGTTTGTTGTTGCCTTAATTCTGCTCTTTGGTGGCAACAGAAATAGCCACAATGTACTTGTCATACAGCAAGTGCTGTGATCCTTAAAAGAACTTGCAAGCAAAGGTGCACAGTCAAACAATTGGCCTGTAATCCCTGTGGATGGGTCTCTGTAGAAAAGGAAGCTTCTGGGATCATTTCACTTGCCCAAACAGCATTGCCTGCCAGCATTCAGGACAACGTAAGCATGAACTGGTATACACAGCACTGAACGTGTTTACCACCGCCTCCCATTAAATAGTAGTTGTGTATATCATGCTACCTATGTCCATCTCTTCATCTGAAATTATTTTTCTTTTCAATGTCATCCCAAGATTCATTTTATGGATATACATTTGTATCTGTGGGCACACAGTTTAAGAAATCATTTCCCCACTGGAGCTCAAGCTATTGAATACTTTCAAAAAGTGTCTGAAAAATGGAGAATTTTGTTTTGACTTATTTTTTAGAAAAATTGATAGAATACAGGTGAAGCATTTTAGCTTAAGCAGTTTATCACTAAAGTGTGAACAAAGTACAACTTGTTGCACTTGAATTCTGCATCCAGGTTTTAACTAGAAATTGAAATTAGCTTTTATGAAGCCTTTTTGATATTACCAGAGAGCAGAGGGAATGGATTTCTCTTTTTCAAAAATCTGCTTTCCCCATGGAGATCTACACAGAGGTTTTCTGACAAGTTGCAGTACTGCAACAGTATTCTGAGGTGCTACCATAGTATCTGAAAATATGCCTTGGTCTAGGAAACAAATAAAGATTAACTCACTGTCATCAAGTTAGTCAAGACCTAAACTACAAGGTCCATGCA
Organism: Podiceps cristatus; assembly: GCA_000699545.1. Classification (NCBI taxonomy): domain Eukaryota; kingdom Metazoa; phylum Chordata; class Aves; order Podicipediformes; family Podicipedidae; genus Podiceps; species Podiceps cristatus. The sequence continues at coordinate 110,280 of KL261928.1, read as the reverse complement.
AGGTTTAGCACCCTTGGCATTTGCGTTTCTAATGACTGAAGTGACATAGACCAAGGAGAGAGGAAAGTGAGCAGGGGAAAGCAGAGGAAGGAATGGAGTGGAGAGCATGGTACACTGCTTGTACTTTGGAAAATCATTTGCATTGGCTGTAAAACAGTTTGGTTAGATGAGAAACTAAGACTGTTGGGAGATCTATGCAGCGGTGAAATGTTTCCTAGAATCTTTCCTGGAAACATTGGAAATGCAGGACAAAAAGAGATCTCAAGGATTATTGAGTAAAGTTCCCTGTCATCACAGGCTGTGTCACTTAATCCTTTCTAATCCCATAATTAGTTGTCTTTTGTATTTAGGCGTTTCATTTTTCCACTAATGTGCTTAATTCATTGTTTGTCTCCCTGTCCCTAACACATTTATTACCGCCTTTTAATAGCATTAGGTACATTTTGGTTGTAACTGGCATTGGGCAGCTAGGGTTTATCCTCGAAGATCTACTGTTAATTTTCATTCAGTATTTTTATTTCTGTAGTATAGCAGTCACTGTTAGGAAGTATATAGAGAATGACTGGGATGTCAAATGGAAAAACAGGTTCAAATAGAAGTTCTTTGTGCTAAGTGGTAAGTTCTGTATGTTATGAAACATTTCTGTTTATGATACCTGCCATGTGATGTGCTGAATTGCTTTAGAGAAAATTTAATTTTATAATATTTTCTCTTGATACTTAGAGGTTCTGTATTATGGTTATCTTTTGCTGCTTCATCACCATCACAAAGTTGAGTGAACTTTCCAAACTCTCTAATTCTGTTGGCTGTCATTTCAAGGACACTTAACCTCAAAGCTATAATGTGAAAGATAGTATCTAGAAAGTCTTCTTTCTGTTTTTCTACTTAGCAGATATAATTTGCCCTTGATAACAGGCGCTGCAGTCACACCCACGGCAGCACAGGAAAGGAAGCTGCCCGCAGCAGGAGCTGAAGCAAAGGAGTCGGTGGCTATGGTTTGTCCTTTTGTCATGGCACGGGGACGCTGCCAAGACTGGAATCACAGATACAGTTTTCCCTGCGGCAGCCTCTCTGTTCTGATTACTGAGCTGCAATGTTTGTGACACTATTTCCACTTCCGGTTACTGTTTGGCAAAAAAAGATAATTTCCATTTTTTTTGCTGCTTGAAATTTGCTTCCTGGCCACTTTTCTACTCAGCCTACACTGATTTTAATATTGTAGTGAATTCAGAGTATAAGCAGGAAAATACCCCTGTTGATAGACCTTTTATCTTTTTCCAGTTTTTTGTTCTTCAGTCACTGAGCAGAGAGGCACTAATTATTTGATGATGGTTGATGACTGGTAGGATGACCTTCAAAAGGAGAATATCATAGGAAAGTGTTTGTCACTATGGAAAGAAAGGAAAGTAGCAAACAGTGAGGCTGATTCAGGGTTCAGAAGGGAAAACCATAATCTGAACTGGCTGAGGCAAGGTCATATGTCTCTGCTTAGCAATGTCCTAATTAGTAAAGCTACTGATGAACTATGAGAGCAATACTGCAAGTCTGATGTTAATCACATGAACCTAACACACTTAATTGGGTTGTGTTTTGCCACTTTGCAAATACTAATTATACAAAGAGACTATTTAGCAGCAAGCAGGCTTTAACTGTATGAAACATTTTTTTTCTCTGTCATGCTGTTCTTCATTAAAATAAGTCTCTTTCAAGAAGTATGCTTCTGCTCAAGTTAGATGGCTTAAAAGAAAATGGCTGGGTGTTGGTTTCTTTTTTTTTTGTTTTTTGTCTTAAATCAGTATTTATCGTGATATCTGGTCAATGGAGTGTTTCTACAGTTCTTAAAGAGGTGATGTAAATGGAAGAACGTTGTCACAAGCTGATGGTCTCCTGCCAGTTCACAGAAAACAAAGCAAAGTTATTGGTTGCAAAGCAGGGAGACATTGATTGTATGAAAGTTTTTTCTTACAAAAAGATTGTAAGATACTCTTCATTTCTGTTAGTTCAAATGAATAATATAGATTTATCCATTTTGTCAAGGGGATGTTGGTGCAGCAGAGATTACTGCACCATTACTGTCTATTTGTATCCTCTTTGGGCTATAAAATTGACTGATTTGTAAAGGTAGAGGACCTAAGACTGTTTTCACTGTGTTATTCAGCAAATCAGGCTACCTTTTCCATAAGGTCGTGCTAAGAAATATATTATCATCTTACCTCTTTAGGTTGTATGTTTTTGTGGCATTCAGGGATAGAGAAACTTTAGTGGACTTTGTCTCTTCTGTCTCCCTGAGCTGTCTTTCTCTCTGGATTTCTTATTCATCTGTGTATCTTGACTTGTAGTTTTTGGTCATCCTGCCCAGCACCTCTTATGTGGCAACCAGCTCAGGGACAGGCTGTGAACTTTCTCTTCCTGGTGGTGAGTAAAACAATTTGGAGGGTATTCCCAGTGCCTGCTGTGTAGAGGAGATTACCTTCCTGACAGCCAACATGAAATCTCATCTTCCAAGTGACTGCACTTGTTTGTTCAGACAAATGTCCTGCCTGGTTGGTGCTACCTGCAGGGTGGTTGACTTGGTGCTGTCCTTTCCATTTTCTGTTTCTTTATAAATTTTTGTTTGCTCATGCTGAGAGTGCTTGATCCTAAATGTTTGTGACTGTAGGGTGAGCTGATCAAAAGCTGCGAGTGTTGGCATAAACTGGCTCCCACTGAAACCAGTGATGAAGCTCCAATTGTGTCACTGGTGGGAACAGTTAAACTGCCTGGTAAATTGTGCCAGTACAGCTTGTCCTACAGCCAGTTCCTCTCTTTTCTGGGAAGTGGCTACTTCCAGTGGGCAACGCACCAGTGGGCAGAGTTCTCTTGAAGAATTTAAGGCATGTATGCCTGGTGCTGAACCAGTACGAGTTAGTTCGGCTCATCAACACCGTTTCACTGTGCTCGTATGATTTTAAGGAAAGCTCTGTACAGCTCTTGCTGTGTCGTTTTGTGCACCAACTTACTCGGCACTTGCTTGGATGTCTGTAATGCAATACAGTGTGAACCTGCCCCAGAAAGCTAGGTTTCATCACTTCTGTACCTGTTTGTTTCTGGATGGCAACCGTATGTTTCTTCTCACAAAAGGCAAAAGTTGTCTTTTTCTTTTCCAGAAAAAAAAAAAAACCGAAGATGACAGCTGCCACAGACAGCAGTTCTGATAGAGCTTTTCTGTTCTTTGTAGTATCCAAATCTATTTTCTTCATACACAAACCCCAGAATTCCTCTCTCAGATCTACAAAGAAGACTTTAGTGGATGGTGGATATTTATGAAAGAAAACCAGCAACAGTCAGCAACACAAAAAGACCTGTGTTTCATTGCTGTCTGGTCAACACACTCCTACGAGTTCAAAAATTTTCTTTTGTATTTTAAAATAAAATTGTTAAAAAATTAATCTGAGGATTTTTCCAGAACAGGTATTGAAAGATTTCTGCATAAAGCCAAAGTTAGTAAAACAAACAAAATCAAGAATTCCACCTGTTCCTTTATTAATGGTTTAGCTTCACTCTTTCATCATTTTTGAAGAAGGCTAAAAATACTGCTTTTCAGTGTAGCTTTCTCTCAATAAAGTGGACCTATAGACACTTACCTTCTGTTTCTTAGGTTCCTCCTTTCTCTGGGCCTTGCTCACTGATCTGCTTCTAATGGCATTGTTCATGCTTTTGCTGCTGGGGACCTTAGTTGCCTACCTAACTGTAACCTCCAAGTAACTTGGGCTAAACCAGAACTGTAAGTAATCTAGGGGAGGGGGCAGAAAAGTAAATGGTGCGTCTACAGTGTACTCGGAAATCTTGGTCTCTCCTGACCACGTGGGTTGCTAATCTGGCCAGTGAGTGCCACTGCTCATTCCTAATCCAAGTGCCTTGATCTCCTGTCCCTGGAACCTGAGCAAAGAGAGGGCGTAGGAGAGAAGAAAAGTGTCTGTGTGGTACAGTGAAGCATCCACGTTTCATCCTGATGGAGGGGTTTAGGGGTTGCCTTGCTGTCTTCTACCCCAATTATATATCCCCCCACTCCTCAGTCGGCTGCTGGGCACCTGAGTCTACATTTTATTCTCTTTAGGTATCTGCCTTTCTTTTTTTTTTTCATCACATATAACAAATCTAATCCAATCCATGATATTTCAAAAGAATTTCTCACTGAAGCATTTGAAACACATTACAAAACTAGATGTGAGGAAGGGCCGTGAGAAGTAATAATGGAATGAGGTAAATGATTTTGCACTTCTTTTTATCTTTTTTTTTTTTTTTTCTTGTTATGTTTCGCTTGTTATTTCTAGGGAATGTTTCCTCAAAACCAATGCGTGGATTTCAGTCTCAAAGAATGAAGTGCAACAGAACCAAGTGTGATATCTCTTGGCAGACTGCTCCATAGCTAGGGTACTGCTATGCAAATAGTCTGTCATCAGATGATGAACATCTGATCATCTCCAGCTGCGGGATCTCTGAGAGCTATGACAGCCTGTCTGAAATGCAGTGGATTAGTTGCTTTTGAGTTACTGATGAACAGAAATACCAGTGCAACCCCTCAGCCCCCACCAGGTCTCTCCAAATCCCTTCCTGAAGAGAGAGATTTTAAAAAAAGGTTTTAAATTTTTTTAAGCCATATTTATATGTAACAGTTTATTGTAATGTTGCTTAGAAAATCTTCTGGTATTTTAAGAACTATCCAGTCTCAATGAACCTCAAGGCCACATGTACCAGACAGGACCAGACGTGAATCTGGTGGGCAGGTCGGGGGGCAGCTGGTACAGCTGACACAGTTTCCATCCTCAAGTTTAGTGCTGGGTTCACTGCTAGAGGTCAATATGAGGCTATAGCTTTTAAGCTATGCCTTAGACTGTGGAGTAGGTTCAAGAGCAGTTGTGTGCTGAACGTAAATACTATATCATGATATATTTAGCAGAGGGCAGCAAAAGACTTAAACGTAGCATATGGTATTTATTTCTGCATTAATATATTGCACTGTGGGAAACAACATATGAATCAAAACCAAATAAAAAATTTAAGCACCTTGAGAAAACAGTGTCTTAACCTAAAAGTAAACACTCCTAAATAAAACGATAAATACTTCTGCATTTTCCAATACTGTAAAAGTATTAGTGTTTGGTTGGGTTTTTTTTGTTGTTGTTGGGTGGTTTTTTTGTTTTTGTTTTTTAAAAAATAAATCTTTGTTGAAAACTACAGACATGATCATAGGCTCCTTCTTTGTTAGGTAAACAACCCTTTTCCCTACCCTTGAAGCAAACGGTCTCTTTAGAGTCACAAATAATTTATGGAAGAGAAGCTGTAATTGTAGGTAACACTTTTGCCTTGTTAGTGTAAAATAGGGTAACCTATATGTTAAGAGAAAGGGGCACCCACATAACAGAAATAACCAGTACCTTAGGAGGTGATGCAAATAGACTGAATGACACATACCGAGCATAGAAATAGGTAATTCAAAATTGTGAAACAGACATAAATATGACCCTCACCTTAGCAGGCTTCTGGGCACAGGTGTACCTTAAATCTTGTGAACATGCATGTGCAGAAGCGCTTGCCTGGGCAGGGTCTGGGTTTGCATGCGTCCAGAGAGAAGTAATTGCCGTTCTTGGTATGGTGATGCTTAGGGACCGCAGTCAGAGCCACGGGCTCTGTAGGTGGGGTGGTAAAACATGAGCTGTAGAAGACAGCCTGAGCTGGAGTGTTTTGTTGTTATGTTTTCATGTCTCGACTGAATTCACTAAAATATGTTGACTTATAGAATCATGACATAGGGTTATGAGGCACCTAGGGTCAGCTCAGTAGGGGCAAGGACAGGGTTGGCAGTAGCAATCAGAGCAAGGGAAGGAGTGGGATATATTAGACAGTGACATAAAATTACACTGGAAACATTTAATTGGCATTATCTAAACAGAAGCATATATGTCTCCTAACCTTGAATGCTACATTCAGTTCTAGTTACATTACAACAGAAGGACATGGCAGAAACTGAAGAGATTCAGGGGGCAATGGAAATTATTAGAGGCAGAGGGGCTATCAAGCAAAGAGGTATTTATAAGGCTTGCCTGACCTAGTTAAGGAAGGGAGGACACAGTAAAAGATGTTAGTGGTGTATAAAATATGAAATGCTATGGAGAAGCTCAATCAAATGCTTGGCTTTTGCTCTTTCTCATAACAAAAGAACAAAGGGATATTGAAATTAAAAGGCAACAAATTTAGAACAGATAAAGAGAAACACATTTTCATGCAACATTTATTTAATCTATAGAAATTGCTGAGGCAAGATGATGCTGTTGCCAATAGCTCAGTTAGGTAATAGGAACGATGAGACACACATGAAAAGGAGTTCAGTTCCACAAGCCAGGAAAAAAGTTACATTATATGAGCAATTAATCAGGCTTCAAGGGAAAAATAATGATCAACTGCTGGGTACAGGAAGAAATATCTGAGCTTTGAGTTCTTAAAGAGGCAAGACTTCTCTTGAATTCAGTAGAATTTGGTCTAATTAAGGCTTCTGTGACTGACTTCATCATTCTGCTCTCTCCACATGGTAGTATAATTAGGAAAAAGTATGTTTAAAAAAATACTGCTCAGTGCCTAAACACGAGGTGTTTGGGAAAATGTTCATGTGAACAAGTCAGCTAACGCTTAGCTCGACAAACCATAGTTATCCTGTCCTGTGTCCTCAAAGCCAGTTTATGCTAAGAGCTTTGATGGGGCCGTACTGTCACGGAAGTTTTGGGCAAGGATCCGGGTATGAAGTCCTTTGTAGAGTCATGTGAAGAGCTGAGGCTTCCTTTTTTTTTCAGGGGTTGCATGGGAAGAGGATATTTATTAGGATATTCTTGCTCCTGGGCTGCACAAGCTCTGTCATGTTGATATCAAAGTTTTAATTAGAAAATTCCAGAATGGAGGCTTTTAGCAGTGATATGCTGTGGCATTATCCTTTTATTGATATATATAAAACAAGGCGTTTACAATTACCTACCCATCATGCAAAATCCAGTGAAATTACATTGCATGAATATAGACTTGCCTGCCTGCATTGTGTTATTAACAGCTAGCGTTAAACATGATTTTGAAAGGAAAGGTGCAATGTTTCATAGTTTTTCAAAATATACTTACAATAAACCATTAAGTCAAAAAGATTGTCTCTTATAGTCTCAGATCTCCTACATATTAGCTTGTCTAAAATTTGATTAAGACATAATTGTTTCATATGTTAAGTATTTTTGAAGCTAAGCTTGCATCTGTAAATCATCTTTTAAGTTTTTAAACATTTTTTTCATGAGGATGTCACACTGACTGTTTTGTATGCCATGATGGTCAATAGCCATTTAGCTCTCTTCCTCTAAAAATACTTCTCAGGGCCTAATTTTCTATATACTTGTGGAGTGAATGGTATGGAAGTCGATATGATTGCTTGTGTGTGAACATATCTCAAAGATAAAATAGCCACCACTGGATTTTCTTTGTCTCTAAAAGACGTCATCCCATGTTTGACAGACTGCTTATGTGCATCTGATAACTGACAGTTTCTTCTGCTCAGTCATGTCCCAAAGCCTTTATTATCCTGCTATTGTCTTGCAGGTCAGAGGTTACAGAACAAATTATTGTGATAAATGTCAATAGTTAATTTAACTCCCATTAAAATTTTCTGTATCGTAAACCTTAAATTAGAGACTAATGACATCTCCTTTATTATTCTCACTGGCAGTAAAACCAGTATTACATATGGCTTTGGCTCATGGGGAAAGGATAAAGCGACTCAAAAAACTGCTGCAAATATATAGGAGCAGAGAGCGGTGGCCAACTGCGTTTTGTGGTTACCTGTCACTCTGCCCAGTGCTCTCTGTAAGAACAAGACTGATCTACTCAGAAGGATCCTGAGCGTGGCCGGAGGCCTCGCAGCAAGGCTGGGCTCCTCTGGCATGGGGAGTCCTGTAAGTAGTCAGACCTCTCACAGCTGCCTGAAACTCCTGAAGGTATTACTGGTAACTGCTATCAGCTATAGTGAACTGTGTGGGAAGTTTTCTTCCCGTTCCCAGACTGAGAAGGAAAAGAAAACTAAATTTTTTAAATTTGCCATTTTAAATGACATTCATGACCAGAATGGGCATCCCATTTTACAGATGACACAAGACCGTGAATTCATATTGGAGCTGCTTAATTCTTAGTAGAATGCTAACTCTGTTCACTAAGGCCAGACTGGAATGCGTTCTTTAAATCGTTTTTAGCTGTTGCCTTTGTGTAGTACCTGCTTCTGTTTTGAAGAATTATATTTTCAAGCTCTTTCCTTTTTAAAAGAAAATGTGCTCTAAAAGGGTGACCTTCAAAAACTGTGTAGAATAAGGACTAGAATACTTGTGTGGAGGGAAACAATCTATGAAAAAACACTCAAAAGCTGGAGGAGATGGACAGGGAACCTGTTTTCCCATTGGCACCTCTGATTTTGTGACCTCCCTCTAACTGTAGCAAATGTGGAGTTTCCAACAGAATGGGAGGTGCTTTTCTCAGTTTAATAGGTAACGGTTTAAAGTGTTAAAGTTAGGGTCTATCTGGTTTTCTTGTTAGTCACTTAGAAAACGTGAGTCTAAGCATGAGAGCAAAGCATTGTCTAATAATACATGCTTATTTTTCACTAATAGCTTCACTCCCAGTAGGTTTTGCGGAAGAAGCATAAGTCCACGATTCAAACCGAAGTCGTGAGGTATGACCACACATAACTTTCCTTGATTAGGAAAGTGCTATATGCTACCGGGAATGGGAGCATATAGTGACAGATATTTGCGTGACATGCCCTCCCACATACTTGATGCAAGGAGGCTGACAGCGCTGTTAGCAACTACAGTTGATCTTAGTGTTCTTGATTATGTGTCTAAAACCAACCAAAAAATACCCAAAAAGAAAAATTGTGAAAATGAAATGTTTATGAAAGAGCAGCAGAGGCATTCCCTTTGTTTGCAGATGACAAACCCTCATCTGGCATTAGATGTCCCACCAAAGAGATTGTGCTACACGTTGTCTTAGAACCTTGCACCTCTACTGTCAAAATATCTTTTTCCACTTGTGGGGTCTGTAGTGGTGGTCATCTTTCAGAGTTATGGATTCAGGGACAAAAAAGGCTGGTTTTTGTGTTTCTCCATCATCTCTTGATTACGTCATTAGATTAGAGGTGAAGTATTTTGTGATTAAGATTTTTGAGAAGTTATGTTCAGCTACTGTTAATTGTAGACAGATGCAAATATTTTTGTTGGTAATTAACTGTCATTCAAAAAGGAAAATTAAATTAATCTTGAAGTTATCTATTTTTTTTATTTGAAAGTTATTTTATGATTTTTTTTTTTTTTTTAATCATTAGAGGTTTTAGGTTACCTACATTGGTGTAGGGTCTTGCCAGTTATTTTGTATTTTATTTTTCTGTCTATCTCAAGAAAAGAGTATTAGGCATAGCTGAAATCTTTCCAGGCTTTCTATGTTTAATGTACATATCACTAAGAACTTTGAGGATCCTTTGAATCTTTACTGGATGTTTTAGAGTATAATAATTAAAAGAAATGGTTGAAAGTTAATCAATTTTCTGCATTAATCCATCTGCCATATTACCCTTTAAAGTGAGTTTTATTTTTTCCCAAGAAGATAATTTTGGTAGAACTATCACTCTGTATTAATAATCTGTGAAAAGTTTTTACAAAGGTCGATCGTCTCCTTGAGGAAATCATAAATATTTGATGTTGCTAGGTTTAACTCCGTGTTATGCAGTCTTGATTTTTGTGTCCCTGGTGAGATAGCTTGCTTGATAAAGCACATGAGTTCAGAGATGGAGGATGAGCAAAAAGGAAACAATACTGTTGTGAATGGTTTTAATGCCACAACTTTACTATAACTGACATTATACTATGTTCTCATTGCCTCTGCCAGTGCCCTGTGAAGATGCAAGGTTTCATTTTTCTATTCTCAAAACCCACACATTCTTTTTCTCAGACTGTAGCACATTCGTGAGATGAGGATGAAGCTCTCAGTGGAGTGTTGGAGCAAATTTGTTTTGTGAATCTGAAAGAGAGGAGCTTTATTTCGCTCCCTCCAGTGTCTCTATTGAGTTGCCAGCAAGTCTTTAGTCAGTGTTTTTCCTTGTCTTTTTCCACCTTCAGTCTATTCAGAGCTTCAGGGTAACCAGAGTGCTCTGCTGGTGTAATTGATTTGTTGTAAAGTTCAGGAAGAGTTGAACAAAATACGACCAAAAATCCATCCAAGAAAAATAATTAGGGGATTTGGAGGAGACAGGTAAGGGGACCTGCATGTGTGCATCCCATTGGCACCGCTCTGCCTGTATTTTCCCTGCTATAAAGGGAGAGCCTCATCAGGTGAGGCTCTCTAACTTTTGGAAAGTCTGAGTTCATGAGTATATTACCTGTGTAGCCCCTGCGTCATATAGGAAAACTGATCTCAAACTGGTAACCTGGTCAGCTGTCTGCGGTTGGTTGCCTTTTTTCTTCTTTTTTTTTTTTTTTTTTTTTAGATTGGCATACATGAAGAATTATTGCTAAGTGGAAAAAATAGCAGTGGATTCAACTGTACTTTTTTCAGTTTGTTTTCAAACACAGCGTTATGGCGGTATTAAATTTTCGAGATGCTTTGAATGTTTGATATGAAAATAAAAAAACCACATGTTTTGGAATAAAAGTAACTAATACTGGAGGGGGATAAGAAAATAAATACTGCAGAAATTTTGTAAAGTATTTTAATATTGCCGTTGTAATATTTTTGTGAGTAATAAGTAGGACTAGGATTCTCTTGGGATTTGAGCCTTTCATTTCTAATGTATCAAATCTTTCTTCTTTCGAAATATACAGGGAAAGTGCTAAGGTAGCCACCTTACCACACAATCTATTATTTGAAAATAGGCAATTAGGAGAGCAAATAATTTAATATTGGTTGACAGATCATTAGCCTGTAATACAAAAAGTAAGAAAAGGCAGGAGCCTAAGGAGGCAATAGCTATATTTGGAGCTGAGGAAGAAAAAAGTTCTTAATAGTGAAGCATGGTAATAGTCAGAGGATAGTCACAAGAAAGCAGAAAATTGCTGGTACACAAAAAAATTGGACTGTGTCTTGCCATTGAAGCTGAGTCAGCTTGAATCTGAACACTAATTGGCGCTCATAGGCTGCTCTCTGTACCACTTCTTCATGACCTGGACCTGTCTCGGGTGACGGCATGTGCTGAGCACCTGAGTGAGTGACAGCGCAACGAGCATCTTCGGGCCTTGTTTCCCAGAGGGCTGGGTCTTCATTAGGAAAAATGTTTTTTCAATGACTGAAAAAAAGAGTCAAGTCCTGGTGAAGATAAAATATCGGAAGGATTTAGTGTGGGAAGATTAGATTTAGATGTCCTCCCATACATCCTCCCATCCTCCTGTTTCCTCCCTCCTGAAACGGGAGGATGTGTTGCAGTGGGGCTACAGCCTGGAGCATGACAGTCAAATGGGAATTTCATGAGATTGAAATGGGACGCTGGACGGTCCCATGAGGAGCCTTTTAGAATAGAGATTTTCTTTTAAAGAGCGATTTAGGGCCGTCCCAAACCTACAGTCAAACTTCTTGGCTTTCTAGATGACATCATTCATAGTATGGGAACAAACCTTATTACCGATCTCTCATAGTGAAGAAAGGAAGGTATAGGAAATACCTACCCTGCATGTAAAACTGCTGCCAGACCTGTGTGTGGTAACACACGTACCACATGTGTGAAGAGCATTCCAGCGGAAAGCAGCAGGAGCAGCAACAGGAGGC
>KL261928.1:83545-98442 GCA_000699545.1 Podiceps cristatus | reverse complement strand
CAGGAAAAAAGAAAGTATGTTTTTCATTCAGGAATTTATAATGAAATCGCAGCAAAGACTGGGCTGGAACTAAAAGCTAATCTTTCACTCTAGACAAATCAGTGACATGCATTCTATTGTTAATTTTGGGGGATTTAATTTTATGTATGATAAATCTCCAGCTGAACAGTCACTACCTGAAATACAGTTTGCTAAATACTACATTGTGTTTTGGAATGGCTTCTACTTACAGCTAAGTATCATTTATCAAAGTATTTTTCTTTCACTTTCTAAAAGCTAATCTTTCACTCTAGACAAATCAGTGACATGCATTCTATTGTTAATTTTGGGGGATTTAATTTTATGTATGATAAATCTCCAGCTGAACAGTCACTACCTGAAATACAGTTTGCTAAATACTACATTGTGTTTTGGAATGGCTTCTACTTACAGCTAAGTATCATTTATCAAAGTATTTTTCTTTCACAATTTAAGGAAAAAAGCAAAAAACTTTTAAATTAAATTAAAACAGAAAAAAGGTTTGTTCTTCCCTTTTTAGTATTCATTCAGAATGCTTACCTTTTGTTAAATTTTCTTCTCTCTCTCCCAGTATTAAAGGTTGTATTTAATTACTTTCCATTTCTTCATTGCAAATTATTAGGAAGTAAAATCTGTAGTGGTGATTAAAACAAATGTGAAGTTTTCTGTATTCCCCTAGAAACCTGGTTTCTAAATAGCTTAAAATAATATGCGACTCTTGAATATTATCTAATTATATGTGTGTATTTTTTCTATTTTTTAACAAACGCCTAGGAGAATAGAATCACTGTGCTCTGTTTCTTTATAGTTTAAAGTCCCCATCCTGCAAAGACATTTGCATAACAGTTTAGTAGCTACTCACAATTTATGAACTATATACCCTTCTGAGTTTGAAGTGCATTTTTAGAGAGACCATTTAAGATCTCTTCTAGATTGCTGCTTGGATATCTGGTTTTGTTAGATTATTCTATAGACACAGTTTAGTATGGATCTCATTAAAATGGAAATATATGTAAAATGCATAACCTTCATTTAAAATAAGGACATGGAATTTAAATTTCATGTTTGGACTGACTTTGCATTGAAAAATGGAGATAAATAATAAACATAGATTTACGGAGGAAAGAGCTTAGCTGGAGAACAAGACAAACAAACTTGATTAGTAATGCAGCCTGTCCCTCCGACACCTGAACATTATGTAAATATAATACAGCATTTGTGAAAAAACACGGGAATGATCTTTTGAGTTAAACGGTAGCTGACAATGCTAAGGAGCTCTCAGCAAGACTATTCCCTCTGGTTATTCCGGTTTCATCTTTTGTTTTATATTCTCCCTGTGTACATTTATGGTTGTATTGGAGAAGCCCTAGATTCCACCGACATCTTCTGGCAAGGTTCTCCTTCAGCTGCTTATCCGGCTCTCCTCTCAGTCAGATGAGGTCTCTGCTCATGAAGTACATGCAGGTGCTCTCAGGAAATGACTTGTGCTGGGTTTTGTCTCACCTGACCGCAGATGTCCGTGGGGCTGATGCCTGCACCGGAGGTAGTCGCCTTAAACTCCCTATGTAGTCAAAGAAGAGAAACGTGTATTTTTAATACATGATTAACCTGATCCATTTTCAGTTCCTTCTGACTTGTGCCCTGTTTCTCACCATTGGCTCTCATGGAAGTCCAGGAGGGTATGGGATACCAGATGTAGGTATATTCCCTTTGTTGGAGGAATGACACTCTTCTATATAATAATTGACATTTTAATGGGTGTTATCCATGTGTATTTCATGAATCACTTTCTGTCACTAACACAGGAGAGTGCAATTAGAGGAGGGAGGGATCTTGTAACACTGATTTTGGAGTAAATAAGATCATCTAAATAGATAGTTAAACACATAGTTTCCCCTAGAATTAATCTGAAATTAAAGTTTTCAAAGAGAGCTCACTTGGCTTGTGCTGCTTCTCAATGAAATGTTGTTTCTATGTACATGTAGAAACGCTTCAATGCAAAAAATAACGTCTTAGACCCAAATGAATTTCTACAAGTTCATTCTAAACTGTATTTCCTATGTGTTTGTATGGGCTGGATATTCTATAGCATTTTGGTTTTGCCCAGCTGCAAAGTACAGATTCATTAGAGAAGTTTTGAAGTTCAGGGGACCCTACAGATATGAGTTACAGCCACAAAACAGGGAACTGAATTGGGATTACAGCTGAATGAAGTTTGCAGGTGAGTGGAAATGAACAGGGAAGCTGTGTACTTTTAGTTTCAATTAAGGATAAGCAAAACTTCCTTGTCTGTTAATTTTGAGCTACAGAATTATCTTCTTAAAAAAAAAAAAAAATAAATCAGAGAACTCTGCTTAAAATATAGTCTCATGCTGGAACTTCCCGAGCTAGTCTAGATGGAAAAAGTTAACTAGTGGTTTTGTATTTATAAAAATAATAGACCACAGAGATTTACCCTTTCTGCCTAGACTGAGCCCAATAGTTTATGCCTGAACTAGAGACACCTGTGTTGGTACAAATGTCTGTTGTGGCTGGTTCTCACAGGCTTATGCCAGACCCTCTTAAAGATGCAATTTTCTATAGCTCTCCACTTTTTCTCTGTCATACATAAAAAACAATTTCTTGTGTTTTAATTGTATCATGGATTCATATTAAAGTGTTACAAAACTATAAGACAATTTAATGCTTATTGTAAATGTAATTCATAACGATATCTGTGTCAAAATTAGCTTCACCACTGGTTTTTCCCTGCCATGTGACAGAAGTATATGAGTTGTTGACAAGAACCAACATTTTATCAGAGACTTCTGCAGTTTTCTGGAAGCCCTGACTTCTGTAGGGGAGACCCTCATTTTTTATTAGAAAAAGAAGAGAGTATGTTTTAGATCTTTTGGCTCGGCTGTTCTGCAGGGAAAAGCCTGAAAATACAAGCTTAATTCCTGTTCAGTGTCCAGATACCACAAGACAAAGGGATCCATCATGAGAAAGAGATTTTTAAAAGGCATTTGAGGAAGGGGATTGTTTCAGGAGACATAAAGGCTGACTAATGAATTTATAATGCCAGGAACTGGCAAGACTGTCTGTGTTCTGGAACTGAATTCTGCCTGTGCAACCAGAGGCACAGAAATGACTTCTCCCTTTTATCTTGTGTGTGACAGCTAACAATTTAATCTGCTCTGTTTGTTGTGCAGGTCAGATGCTTTTCCTGGTTAGTGGATTACAGGAACAAAAAGTGCCTGCACTTGTGAAACAATTACTCTGATCCTCTGATTGTTCGTGTGTTATAAAGCAAGAAAATCTTTCAGATATTGAACAGATGCATTTAGGTTCTGAATAATTTGATGTTCAGCAGTGCTGGGTGTTCTGATCACCTAGTTGTGGGCCCGCGTTTCACTCAGAGGTCACCTCAACAACAGGAGGCGTTACAAGAACAATAACTCGGCGTGCCTCTTTGATCAGTCGCTTATGCAAAGTTACTTTCTTTTTGTTCCAAAGAAAATTCTTGCTGAAGTATGGGATGTCTGGTTTGCAGGAGTCTTGGCTGATTCAGGGTTGGCTACTGTGTAAAACAGCATTGGGCATGACCAAAGTCTCTTCTTTTAAGCTGAAACAGGGTAGGTTTAGATTAGATGTAAGGAGAAAATTCTTTACAATGAGGGTGGTAAAGCTCTGGAACGGGTTGCCCAGAGAGGTGGTGGAGGCCCCATCCCTGGAAACATTCAAGCCCAGGTTGGACGGGGCTCTGAGCAACCTGATCTGGGTAATGGTGTCCCTGCTCACTGCAGGGGGGTTGGACTAGATGGGCTCTGGGGGTCCCTTCCAGCCCAAAACATTCTATGATTCTATGATTCTGATCCTCATATTTCTTATACCAGGTTGTAAAACTTGAGCAGGAATGTGCGAGCGGGGAGGAATGGACTGGAAGGGACAGGAGCTGGGTTTCCTTTGGTTGCCTCTTTGTCCCTACTGGGACAACTGTTTGCAAAATGAGCAGTATCTTCTCCCTTTTGACAAACAGGAAATGATAACTCCTTCTGTAATAAACATTTGTTTCCTTTGAACTAATCCTCTTTGTCGCTTCAGTTGCCCCCTTCTTGTTGCATCCGTCATTTTACGTGAGTTTTGTTTCAGTTTGGATGTTGACGGAGAGAGGAGAGGAAAGGAGCTCCCATGTCAGCAAGGGAGGACCAGGCTGGCAGCGCATGCAGCAGCACTGGCCGTACAGGTTGTCCAGGTGCTCTCGGATGCTGCCGGCACTGCTGGAAGTTTTGGAGAGGCTGGTGCAGGTGGTGGTGTACTTTAGTTCGGATGGAGGCTTAATCCTCACGGAGATGTGTGTCAGGATGGCACCTAAGGCTGTTCCTGGCCTGCCCTCCTCCTTTCCAAATTGCCCTAAGGGCTGCTGTCATGTGAACCAAACCCTTCCCCAGTTACCCCCACTACTCCCAGATCCCAGCGCACAACAGCTGCTCGTGCTGGCTTACACAGACGTGCGCTCGCAAAGGAGTGCAGGCCCCCTGCGTACCTTCTCCCACCCTTTCCTTGGGTTAGGTGCTTTAAAGGTAGGTGCTTCAGTATTCGTTCACTGGCTTGTCCTTTCTGTGTCTCTTTTCCTTGCCCTTTTTAAGGGTATCAGCTTGTATGAGAAGAGGAAATGGACAACTGGCCCCATTAGAATTGCTGGACAAATTTGCACTGTATCATTTCCTTGTTTATGCTCAGATAAACTTTGATTTCTGTCAGTTTTAATATTTAGACAGTGAGAATAAAATCTGAGACTGTAACAGAACACTTGAGACATGAATAGTGTGCTTTAATGCTAGCTTGAATTCACTGGTTCATTAAATAAAGGATGAAAAGAGTGTGCCAGTCCAAAATCTGCAGATTGCCGTGTTTGCAGTGACTTTGATGCTCTGTTGCTTCTGTCTCTCTGTGTGCTTTTCAGGGAGCCTTAAGTCACAGGAAAACCACTTTTACTTGCCCACTCCTTGGCTTCCCCTTTGCTTTGGATTTCTAACCCCAAGTAGTTGAAGTATTGTCTCTGCACCCTCATTTCTTCTCAGCTCATAAGTATGTCTCTGATATAGGAATTAGATAGCCACACGATTAGAAAGAGGTTCAGCTTTATGCAAATCTATTCCTTTTCCTTGAAGGGTGCTGGATCAAAGTTGTCTAGCTCCTCGGCTGGAACCATCTCTTTCTCCATCTTTTTTCCTTAGATATTGCACTGTCAGAAGAGGGAATGCAGCAGAAATGTCACCAATTGAGAACAGAGAGTTCAGACAATTTTGATTTTGTGGCTTAACATACAGTGGTGTTAAGGCTATGTGTAAAACCAATGAGCCATATAGACTTTTAGATGTTCAGAAGGTCCCAGGATGTGGCTTAATTGTTCTAGAAATTAATCAATTGGGATATGAGTGTAAATCTGTTTTCTTGTCAGTCTCTGTAGCGTAGTCCTCGTGCTCCTGAGGAAAATGACGTTTCAGAGAAGAAATTGGTAATACAAAATGCGGGAAAGCTTGTTCTTCATATTGACTGGGGGATGTTGAAGGTAAAGCAGCAAGGCAATTTACTGGTTTGTGCATGTTGTCATATTTATGTTAATTTGTTATCATTTTTGATGGGGCAATATCCTTAAAATAAGTGTAGTTGTTTTCTAATTGGTTTATTTTTAAAATACTCTGTTCAGTTCCTCCCTTCAGCTTTCATGCTTACACCTCGGACACATTGCAGTGAAGAAACTTGGTTTGTTCTTTCAGACATCATCAATTATTGCCAGGGTAGGCTTCTGACCTAATACAGCATTTATGCTAGTTCTTGATGAAATAGGTGACACTTAGCTATTTTTAGTACGCCCCAATCATAGTCTCATTAAGTCCTCCTTTCAGTAGCCTGCAATGAGGATTGGCTGAAATCAGAAGACTGGGATCAGAAGTCAAAAGAGTATTAGGAAGCTGAAACTTTTGTGGTCTCCCTCACTGGTACAGAGCTCACAAGGGAGGGATAATGTGCTGAGGCTGCTTTTCCCACCTACATCACCAAAAGCTGTCCCGAAATAATTTTTATTGTGTTGTACTTGAAGGCGATGATCGTAAGCTTCTTTGCAAGTATATTTTGTTAAGCAGGCAAAAGAAAACACAAAGTCACTCTGCAACTGCTTTCCATTTTGTGATTGGTAGGAGATGGGGTTATTTAGCAATAAACATTACTAAACAGGCAACTTGCCTACACACTCTGTCTACCTTCTCACTACAGTTACATACTCTCACGCACACACCATCTTGTCCAGCAGAATTGTCTGCATACAAATAAACTACAAAATGACTTGCAAAGCTGTTATGAGAAAGGAAAACAATGTTCATGTTTTGCCTTGTAATTCCTTCATATCAATCACTGTTTTGCACCACATGTTTATTATTCATGTGAGGGGTTGTAAAGTGGGCCATTTTTCCTTTTTTTATGCATGACAGATTCATTTTCTGGTCATGGATTATAGATATGAAGGGCTTTTGTTTATAAAACTCTTTGACCTGCTTGCAGTTTATAGAGCATAGACAGCATGATTCTCTTCCCGCTTACATGAACCTTAGACTGCTGTAACTCACTGGAATTTACTGAAGTTATTCCTGGTTTACAGTAATGTAAGAGAAGAATCGGGCAATACTTAGCTTTAAGAAAATGGAACAAGTTTGCAGTTCACTAATGCTTGGTGTTATGCGTTGCTGGAAGCTTAAAATTACATGTCTTGTAGGAAGGTGTTAGAACGCTGCTAATGGAATTTGTTTTGGAAATTGGTGATCTAGACCATTCAAATGCTAAGCTTCCAAGTTGCTGCCACATTGGGTTTGAAGTGCAATGATGTCTGGAGAAGACTACATTTATTTTTTTCAGCCTGACTGCTTACTTTTGGAGCTCTTGGTTTTCCACTACGAATAATTGCACCCCAGTGTTCATAGAAAGGAAACCTAGATGTGCAGACTATATCCAAATTATGTGCAAAGCTGTTATATGCCAATATTGCTTATGAGAATGCTGCTGAAGTTGTATGTGTTTTGTACAGGACTCAGTTCTTCATAGGTCTGGAAATGGTGGGATAATGGTGTCTTTTCTCAACTACCTCTGAAGCGACTTGGTTAGTGGACATTAGCTTCCTTCAGAAATCCTTTATGAAACTTTTTGGTAATATCATCATCTATCTGTTGGACCAAAGGTTGAATTAGTATGTAGACCAAAGAAAATGTTAGGGATGAGTGTATAGGACGGGCGGCATCATCTGAGTGACCTGCCGCTGCTTGTGCTGTCGTTGCTGCAGGCAGGAGCTCCTCTCCTCCAGACCTGCCTGAATGGCACCATTCACGTGTTTCCCTGCCTCTTCTCTTTTCCTTTTTCTTGAGTTGTCTGCTTTCACTGTGCAAGTTAGGGGCCTTTAATCATCAATCATCAAAGCACTGACTTATTTTAATAATAAAGTGAGGACATTAGTAGAGCTGTATTTTCTACCTCCGAAGGAAATACATAGAGAGCAGAGGTTACTGAACGCTTGGAAGGACATTTAGCTAACAACATTGCACCCTTTGCAGAAAATCCCTTCTCTGACTAGCACCTAGTCATTTCTTGCATGACCGCTGTATCCTACTGGTGGTCTTGGGATGTTTTTCCTACATTACTTGTCCACAAAGCGCTCTTCTGTTGCATTATTAATGGTAACCTTTTCCCTGCGTGCTGTCTTGTTGGTCAGCCATTGTTTTGACCTCCTGGCCTGAGTTATCCAGGAGGAAAATGTCAATGGACAAACTTGTAGCTTGTTTGGTGCCCCTTCAAGGATGCTGCTACTGTGTGGTGGGTTGGGTTTTTTTCTTTTATTTTTAATTTTTTTTTTTTTTAAATTTCCTCTCACCTGTGGTAATTTATAGCAACTGCCACCCTTGAAAGCGCAGAAGAGAAAGGTGAGCCTATAATTATGGCTAAAGGCAGATCCCTGAAATGTTGAGCTTTGCCCTAGTGCTGTGCTGTGCATCAGCATTTCAAATGAGGCAAGTCTGTGATCTAGGAGAAAGAAAACAGTAGCAGGAGCCAATAACCAACCAACCAACCAACACAACTGCCTGCTTGACCCGACACGTGATCAGAGAAATGCAAACGCAAAAGCTTTCTCTGGAGAAATGTTTGTGGATGACAGCTAGCATTTGTCTTGTGCTGTCATATTTAAGCACAACTGGATGATTAGGGTTTGCTCTTTTTTTTTTTCCAAAGGAAGTGTATAATGATTGCCTGATGTTCACCAGTGTTTCTTGCAAGGTATCTGTCAACCTGCTGGGAATTCCAGATCAGAATAATAATTGCAGGATTATCCTAGCTCTGCTGAACGATGTTACTTTCCTAATGCTTCCCCTGAGCTTTGTCTGAAGTCTTTTATGAGTCTTTTTCTTAGACAGAGAAATGGAAATAAATACTTGTTTTGCTCTTCTAGCAATCCCTAGATAGGAGAAGGGTTATGAATATTAAATTTTCTATCTGGACATATTTTCGCCCATTTACTATTGCCATTTTTCAATGAACACTTCATTGTAATGAATATGATTGAAGTCTCTGGCATATGATCACTAGAAGTGGTAATACATAATTGGAGCTTAATGTTGAGTTGGTCTAACGAAAGACAGCATTTCTTGTTGACTCCAGTAACTTTGGATCATGCCCTAAGTGCTCTCTCAGACTTTCAATATCCGCTCATCTTTTCGATGAATTCTGATGATCTTAGTGTAGTTGAGATGCTGAGAGTGTTCAAAGAGTGAGAATAAAAGGAGAAAGTGAGTTATTTGACAGTTGATCTGATAGAGAAGGAAAAGAATAATGTTGTAGGAAAGAAGATGTAATCTTAAATATTTACTGCTCTATTGTCAATGTCTCTGGACTGATTTAATATGGCATTATAAAAAAAAAATAAAAAAAGTAAATTGTGCCAGACACACTTTCATTTTATATGAAAAAAATAAATTTAGCTGCAATCCAGTAAATGTTTAGGAAAGTAACAGATATTGTCTTGTATAAAGAACCTAAGATCAATATCAGTAACTTTTTAAAAGGACCTAAAGTTGTGCTTTTATTGTGTGTTATAAATAATATTGTCCTTAGTATTGTGTCCTCAGGCAAACAGATCAAGAACTCTTTAAGGAGCAGAATTTGAGTTCAGTGTGCTCAGGTTTTTGCTGCCTGTGTCTAAGTTCCACATACTCCTGAAGCCTTATTGGCCTTATTGTGTTTGGGCTTTTTCCTCTAAAAAAGTTTACCTCCTCTTTCTTTCTTTCTTTCTTTCTTTCTTTCTTTCTTTCTTTCTTTCTTTCTTTCCTAGGGTTACTTCTTTGGCCCTGGTTCAGACAGGTATAGCTAAAGAACAAAATATTGCCTTCAGAATACTTCTTTTAGAGCTAAGCAGGGATACAGTGCCTGGGGTATCTGCAAAACTGTAATTTTTCAGTTGGTTTGGTGGAAAAACAAAGTGTAAAGTGACTCTTGTAAGTTGACATGGAAATGATATTATTGTTTGAGTGGAGTTATGTGGAAACCAGGCCTCTTCCTGCTAAGCATGCAGCTGTTGAAACGAACGGGTACATTGTAGTTTCTGTCCTGCTGGTGTACAATTTGGAAGCACTTTTGTGTACCAGCATATTCTGTAGCTCAGTACAGGATTTGTACTGAGGCAGAAGTGGGCCCCAAGTGGTTTTATAGCTACCATGACCAGCTTTTTTCTTCTGGCCAGTGAGTGGTGAAGAGCCCACAGCTCTTACCACCTCTTTCGCCCCAGGATCAGAAATCCTGCTCAGGATCAGAAATCCAGCCTGCCTGTTTAAGAGTGTGGGCAGTTTTCAGGCCCACCATGTTTCACCAGGCAGTGGTCAGCCTAACCCAGGGTGGTGTCCAAGAGCTACCAATGTCAAAGGGTTTGGAGGAAAAGTTGCAAAAAACACCCTGAATAACTTTTCCAGAGATAAGCACGGCTTCTCGTTAGCCACTTTCTACATGTTTTTCTGTTGGGTGTATTTTCACCTTGATAAAAGGATCTGTTTGGGATTTATATGGACGCTGTTAGATCCACATCCCCAAACCTTTGTGTTTTTAGTTTGTCGATTAGTCAGGATGCTTTATATTGAAATCTGCCAATTTATTTATGTTTTATTACTATTTTACTAGCAGTATCCCGTCTTTGACTGTGCAGGCTGTCTTCTGAAGGGAGCTAGTTGGAAACGTAGCTCCAAGGGCAAAGTTTAGAGAGGAAAGACTCCGTAGGAGGGGTCTGTGCTGAAGGAGGAGATGGTGGTCAATATAGGCAGAGCAAAGGAGTATGATGTTTTTCCCTGCATTTTGTTTCTATTTTCTTCCAAGGCATATTACTGTGCAAAATTTGCCCAAACTCTCACATGTCTAAAGACGACCTCATGTATACATATGCACAAATGCAAATTGAAAAAAAAAGCCCCAACTGAAGCAGTAATTTTAAATAGCCTAATAATAACTTAAATAACCTATGAAGTTAGAAATAGTAGAAATACTATACAAAAATATGCATCTCTAGAAAGTGATTACTGGGCCTCAATTGATGTATGGATACAGATCAGTAAGCATCAAATTTATGATTTCTGATAAGTCTTAGAAACCCACTGAAACACTGAATTATAACATAAAAGGACATGTTTAGGGTTCAGTTTGAGTTTAAAGCAAGGGCTCAGCAGCTGCGTGTATCCTACCTCTCCCTGCCCCTATGAATTCTTCCCCAAATTGCTGTCCTTTTTGAAGCCTGGAGCAGATTTGTTGATAAGGTCGGTCCTTGGGCAGAGAGAACCCAACCGACCCCTCCGCCAGGGCTTGCTCCCACGAGGGACCACTGCCATCCTCGGCATGGCTGGTCGCTCAGCGGGGGCAGCGGCTTTGTCAGGAACGCAGTGGTGGATTAGCAACAGGCGGCTAAGGCTGTGCTGCCTGTGGCTGGCTGCTCCACCCCTCCGGTGGTAAACCAACTTTGATGTCAGGTTACCTTAAAACACCGGGCTGAAAAGCGGAGTTGGTTAGGAGTTGATTCATGAGTGGATCAGACATCCCTGCCTCGGGGGCAGCAACATCTGTCAGGCAGGTGGGGAGGAAGGCAGGGAGGGGCAGCAGCCTCAGCTGTCCAATTTTCATCTGCTGCTGCATGTCTGTCGGAGCCCTGCGGTCACACGTTGCCCTTGATTAAAATGGCTTTCCCAGGCTGAGAGCTGCTGCTCCTTGTTCTCAATGGGATGGGGGTTTACAGGATCAAAGGTTCTGGCTTTGCTCGACATATGGCCACAGGCCTAGTCCAAAAGCGAACTCTTCCTACCAGAAGAGCCTGGGCTGTGCGCTGCTTTCTCCAGCCCTCAGTGCAGACGGCAAGGGGAGAGGGAGGACTGCAGTTGGAAACTCCAACAGCTGCCTTTTCCTCCTGCTTTTTCAGTTTCTCTGATATCTTCTCCGCCTTACTGGATTTGTCAATACTTGCACTTAATTTTACAAAGCTCAGTCATTTTCTCTGCTTATGTTGCACTACGGTTTTCTAACACGTTTCAGGAAATCTTTAACCCATTCAGACCTTAAAGACAGTGCTCGTGCAGTTGCAGGCAGCAGTTAGCCATCCAGATATTACAGGCTTAGCCTAGTCAACAGCATACTCTCTTTTAGGGTATCCCAGTTGTTCTCAATCTAAGGACCCCCTATCACAGACAAAAATCCGTGGTCAGTCCAGGGCATTGTAACCAAAATGGTTAACTTTAAAAATTTGGGTGTAATTTGAATTTTCTTCTGCTTTGTTTGATGGCCTGCTTTTATCTGTAGGAGTCTCTACGTGATTTCATTAAAAATTATAACTGTCATTTATGAACAGTTTCCGGATGTCTTACAGACCACAGGAATGATAAACATCTAAAAAGTCTTGCCAGCCTCTGAGAAATTTCAGTCACTGTCAAAGTCTGTCAGTAAAGCAAAAGTTGGTGAAAGTTGTCAATTATCCTTGTATTTTCTTGACCGACCTCCCAAATTCAAGTAAGATGTAAGGAATTGATTTGCCTGATAAAATTTGTCTGATGACATATTCCGTCACAGCCTCTGGGACTTTACCAAAGCTTCACCTAGACTATATGCTGGGGCCAACTGTTGTGTATCCAGGTGTCTTCTGTACAGAAGCTGGATTTCATGAGTAAAAGATCGCTTGGGGTGCATGCAGATCCAGAACTGGGAAGAGGGTACGCACTCCTGCCTTGGAGTGGAGTGCATGCCCAGCCTGGTAGTACAGATGTAGCTCAAACCTCTTCTGTTTCTGCTTATGATAATGAAAATAGCATTGCTGGATAGTACTGCCTTTCTTCCTGGCATGAAATCCATGAAAAAGAAAAGACAGACACTTGTTCTTGTTTCTTATCCTGAAGAAACTGGTTGCATTGGATGTGGTGCTGAAAGAAGGACCCGCACTGTCAGATGCTCTGGCAGTACTTACTCAGCAGAGACAAATATGGAGGGAGAACTTCAGAAAGCAGGGGAGATATGGGTAAGCAGGACAAGCCATTTCATGAAAGGTTTCATCAGAAACAGCAGTTTTTCTCCTTGGTTCTCTTTTTTTTTTTTTTTTTTTTTTTTTTATTTTTTTAAATTTTTTTCCAGCCATTGCCTCTTATTTTATATGTATTAGTTAGTGAGAAACACGGGATTAGTACTGCTGATTCTCAGCTTGTGCCAAAGTGTAAAAGCTAGAGTGGAGCTCCTCTCAACTCCCCTTCATTCTGAGCACTGGTAAGGTTAAAAATGCAGATGCCCAGAAGAGTTAAAAAAAATAATCAGTAGTCCCACTGAATCACATCCTTGTATTCTCCAAAACTTTGTTCTGCCAGAAGCCCCATGCTGTTCCTGTAGCCAGTTCACATCCCGTTATTTTACAGTTATGAGATTATTTTTCTTCTAAGATGCTGAATCAGATATATACTTTAGAATAGAAAAATATTAGACCTGATGTATCTCTTCACTCATTTTTAGTCCGCCAATGATGAGCTAAGAGTGACTTGGCTCTGTAGAAGTACAGAGCTACTTTCGGATCAGTTATATACTAAATAAACTTGCATAATAAGAAAAATCTGTTCAAAACCCCCAAAAGAAGTTACTAGTTCTCTGAAAGAAAACATATTCCCCCTTTATATTTTCATCTGCTCACTTTCTGTTCTTCCTTTTGCAGACCCTCTAAATGAATAAGCGATTGTTTGTTTTCAGTTAATTAAAGCTATTAACTAGATTATTTCATTATCCCAAGTTTATTGAATCACTCTACTTGTAGAATGAGTAAGAAAGATTTGATCAGGTAGATATGTATAGCTTGAGAAAACATCTGTTTCATGTGGGAGTTGGCATGGGTTTGTGCCAAATTTTTATTTTATTTTTTTTTTTTTTTAAGTACAAAAGGCAAGATGTGAATAAAGGTCATCAGATATTTAATCCGTTTCTCTCTCTCTGCAACAAGTGATCATGTTGCGTTAGTCAGGTACAGTCTTGGATGTGTTTTTACTCCTTCCATTGCTTTCCTTCCTCCTTTCCTTCCTCCCTCTCCTCAGTTTAATGGATGGCGTCTCCTGTGGGCTTGCATACACTTTAAGGTGGAAAAGGCACCACAGCCATGGATAAACTCGCACGAGAGCCTCAGCAGAATCCCCCGAATCTGTTTTCCCCGTGGCCCTTGCTACACAGCGCATCCCGGCGGGTCTAATTGCACTGTAACAATGACCTGCCTTGGAAGGAGAGCAGGAAGAGGGAAGGTGGTGTCAGTCCCAGGTCCCGAAGTGCCTGGTGTTTCTGGCTCGTTTCTGCCTAGCCAGTCTTCCCTGACTCCTGTTTTCATATGTTCAGCTTTACGCTTTTTCATCTTTCACTGTAAGAACTGCTACTGAGGGGATGTAAGTGAAGTCATCAACCAAATGTTTTCATTATCACCTTTGAAGCTTTGCTGTTTTTTACGCTCCATCATTTCTTCTCATTCAAATCCATTATTCTGAGTGCGTGCCTCAGAGAAGCGTTAAAATAACATATTGACTTCTGCAGCTCTTGCCTCTTTTCTTTCTCCATCAAGCACGTACACGAGATTGAGACCCTGGCAGAGTGCATAGAGCCATCACAACTCTGTTCAGCCACCCTGATGGCTGTTGCGCTGGGTTCCCCTCTCTGACTTTCAGTCACGTCTGCTAGAGCCCACTCTTGGACTCTGTCTTGCCGGCACCCAGGGCGCGGGCAGTACCAGATGGCCGCCCGCGTGCCTCTGCCTCGCCTCTGCTCTTGGGCGGCCTTTTCTGACATGTTCTTTTTTTCCTTCCTAATAATTCCTAGTTTCAAACGTTTTCTCTATCTTGTGATGCTAAGCCAGCGTTTTGTACAGTGCCTTCGGGATGTCCTGGTGGTGCTACCTAATTTCAAGCCACTGCTGAGCGTGTGCATTGAGGATTACTGTTCCCACATGTACTGTGAGGCACTTGCCAATGTAGTACTTAAAAAGTGACAGGGTAATAATATGTTAACGTGCATTTTTTTTTGGCAATTCTTTGTTGCCAGCTTAGATTTGATTCACCTGAATGATTTTGTGTCACGAACAGAGTTTGGCACTTCGCTGTCTTCTCCTCAGATTATTGATTTATGCAGACGCTGAGCAAGAAGAATGGCTGTAGCACAGACCCTGCTGGTAGCCTCCCTCTGCTGCAAAACTGTTCCTTTCTTTTCATATCTTTTAACTGGTTATTAATCCAGGAAATTATCTTTCATTTTCTCCTGGGTATTTTTTTTGACATTAACTGGAAGTTTGGGTGTAATTGAGGACAGAATGTAAACCTTTGGGTTCT
>KL261928.1:67967-83514 GCA_000699545.1 Podiceps cristatus | reverse complement strand
TATGGGAAGGTAAGTCAGCAGGAGGAATCTGGATTCTGTTTGTCTTCTTCAGGAAAGAAGTTGTGAGTGGAGTAAAGCTTTCAAAAATTGTGAAGGAACAAGACGATATCTAGTGCTGGCAGAAAAGCATATCTCCTTCTGATGTTTCAATCTTTGTTGTGGTGTTTTGGAAATAGCATGGGTATTGCTGCTAAGCAGTCTGCATCATTAAATACTGTAAGCTCTGTGCATTATTAATTGCTCTCACATGCTGTGAAGCAGGAGAACAGCTAAAGGTGCATAATCTTAATTCCCAGTCCCCTTATATAATTTAACTAGTGTTTAGTGACCTTTAGCTGGAGAATTTTTCAAAATCCTTCTCAAAATCTATTTTTTACATGACATCCATACTTCTTGCTCTGCCTGAGATTTTGCCAAGCTTAGGGGAAGGTCAGGACATTATATAAAACAGATCATCTTGCTTCTAGCCACTCTAATAAAGAAATAAAATAGATCAATAAAGCATGTTGAAGCCCTTATAATATGGATTTTGGAGATTCCTGTTAGCAGAACAATTGCAGGTATTAACAGAAAATATGTTTTCTTTAAGGATGAGTGGCTGCAATAGCTGCTGTCACTCAGTGACTGAGAGCTTTCTCTGCATGCAGATATCATCCCCAGCTCAAAAATGTGTCACTCAGGTGGCACATTGATACGTGCCTTATTACGGTCAGATTGGTGAAAGGAGAAGTCTGTCAAACTAAGCTACCCCCTTTTTAGGAAGCTTGGAAATTTTTCACTGAGATGTTTGTGTCTATGTAGTCCTGATTGAGCAACTACCATTTTTTCCTCTATTAACATAAAAAGTCAAATTATTTAACCTCTGTTTGGCTGAAGGTACTGATGGACAAATAACAGATACAGAAATAAAATTGAAGTGATCAAATTCAGTAATATGTCATCAGTGATCCAAACAGCAGAATTCATTATTAACTTTAAATAAAAGCAAAACAAAATCCTGTGTGTATTCCAGAGCAAGGCATTCCCCAGGAAAAGAAGAAAATCCAGAAAGTGCTTAATGCTTGACCTTTCTGTGGCATATTTTCTATTATGATAATAAAAATCTCATTTGTTACCTGCTGTATTTTCTACCTATTCATCTTTTATATACATGAATCTCCAAGAGTAAATTCGGGAAATTAAGATAGAAGCAGCAAAAAGAGATCAATATTTGACACCTTTTTTTTAAAAACATTGTACTTGATTTGAATGGATCCTCTTATAAAATACGGTCCATATGTTGCACATTTTGAACTACATCCTACGTGGCTCATTCATATTTCAAAGAAATGGAGAAGAGCATAGAAATGCGGGCAAGAGTGATGGATTTATTAGTTTTTAGGGCAATGATTCTATCATGTATTGTTCATGTAAGAAAGAAAACCCCAAGCTTGGAACACTTGCAATATAGTGAAATTTCTTCATCTAAACCATTTCAGGTTTTAAATGAGTGTTTTTTTTGTTTTTTTTTTTTTTTTTTCTTTTTAATAGAAGATACTCTTCAACTTCCTCTCCTTGTGCTGCTCATAGAAACATAGGCAAAACTGAATTACTCTGTCCTGAGAAGGCCATGACTGAGTAGTGAACAAAACAAAAGACTAATGTCTGGTTAATTCCAAAGAAGCTGAGAAGCTGTCCAATTCCAAAGAAGCTGAGATAAAGCTACTATAGGACTATGTATTGATTTGTACAGTTTGTAATGCTCCTAGCCCAAAGTATTTTGCAGAGCACGGCATGTTGGGTAGCTTGTGTCGTAGGGCATGTGTTAGTTTCCTATAGCTCTGGTAATTATAAGCTCAAGAGGTCTATAAAACAGTAAAGTCACTCCTCCTGCCAGGTGAGGATTGTTTTCTAGGGCAGATGTTATGCTCTGTTATGGTATTTAGATCTCAAGGGTTCAAGCTTCCAAAAGCGCATGGGAGTCTGTAACTGTGTGAGAGCAGAAGAAACTCAGCAAAATGCAGGAGAAGTTAACCAGGCCCTCTGGAGCACTGGGCTGTGGGCAGGAAGTTTAATGCGTTTTCCCATTGTCCATTTCATTCCATTTTTCTCAGTCTTTTTTCTCATTACTTTTTGAAATTCAATCCTTACACATACGTGTAGTTAATCCTAATGGACGTCCGATCGGTGAAACATTATATGCCAACTTGAGGTGTCAGACCTTGAGGGTATAAAATGGGAATGTGATTCTGTCCTTCCTCAGGAGACAACCGGCACATGCAATCCGTTTTTCTGTGTTGTGCTGGGAACAAAATACATGACTTTTATGTTTGACTTCTAATGCCCAAGGCTAAATTTATAGGACTGACCGTTGCTATAGATGTAGTGCTGTTTGTGGAGTGATGAGACTTGTTCTGGAAACTGCTGACACGGACCTCTGGCTCGACAGCTCCTGAAGTCAGATTTCTGAGTAAGTCTCAACTTAACTGCTAGAGCCATTAAGTAACTTTCAAAGAGGTTTTAACTTGCAATGACTTTGTTACATTTTGGAGACATTCCTAAAGTAAATGCCATTTAGGTTTTACATGACATCGCATCCCAAACATATTCCCCCAAAATGGATATACTGTAAATGGAGGAAAGAAATACAGAGAACGGACCTTTTGTTCGGCAGTTATTAATAACTTCAAAACTCAAGTACTTTTTAAAAAATAATAACACGTGCAGCTCCAGTAAAGATCCTCAAGTAAATCCTTCTTAATTACTGTTGTTCCTGCCCCCATTAGCACCTAAAGCGGATAGAAATGAAGCTCCTACGTGCCAGAGATGGAGATCAGCGAAACATTTTCTGTTGAAGTCACCAGTTACAAAATCTTTCTATTTTAAAGCACATCCAAGCTTAACAGCAGTCTCTTCTCAATAGGTTAAGTAATATTTTTTTTTTTTTCATTTGAAAGGCTTTATTTAATTGTGTATTGTTAGAAAGTGATTTGCTGTTTTCCAATATTTGTTTATAGGGACTTTTATTGCAGGAAAGTTTTTAGGTTTTGTGGGTTTTTTTGGTAGAGTGGTTTTTGTTTGTGGGGTGTTTTTTGTTTGCTTTGTTTTTGTTGGTTTTGGGTTGTTTTTTTTTTTTTTTTTCCGAATTCACTTCAAGAAATCTTTAAATGTGAGGCCTTGTAAACTAACCTCCATTTTCATAAAGTGATATGTAGGATTGCAGAGCTATGTTAAAAGTGGGGTATAATGATCTATAGCTGTGAAGTTAAGAAGCTGTCATGCATTAGGCATTTAGAAAAATAAAACTGTTTTTTACCCTTAATTATCCAGAAACACTGAATAAAGGCTTTGCATCAGTTTTTAAAATGTCCAGTTCT
The DNA here is from genome assembly GCA_000699545.1 of Podiceps cristatus. Classification (NCBI taxonomy): domain Eukaryota; kingdom Metazoa; phylum Chordata; class Aves; order Podicipediformes; family Podicipedidae; genus Podiceps; species Podiceps cristatus. The sequence goes on along the minus strand of KL261928.1, from coordinate 80,158 downwards.
GCAGTACAAGCATTTATTTGCATTTTCTTGTCGCATATTTTTTAGTATTATGAATAACATCTATTTTCTAGATATGTAAAATATAATTGAACCTTGAACATATGCCTGAAAGCATTCTGACAGCAAGTAGTCATTATAAATAGTGCATTAGTGGGCCTCACTTGGTGCTGAATAGTATTGGGTTGTTTATATTCAACAAATAGGAATAAGATCCTATTTCCTGATATAGAGGAGCATGTGAAGGTGGCTTTGCAAACAGAGCTTGCTGTCCTGGGTGCAGCACTCTGCCACTCCAGGCTGCCAGACCGATTTTGCTGTGTGGTGCTCTGCCGCTGCCTGTCCGAATACCAGCTCGGTCACCAGTGGCTCAGGGACCTCCACCCAGCCCTCCGCCGGGCAGCCGGAGTTGCCCCTTTGCCTCTCAGGTTGGGTTTCATTTGCTCAAGTGTAGACCTCTGTGGTGTGTCTCGGCCTGGAGAGACTGTTAGACTCCATTTGCAGCCAATGGAAAAAAGGATGAATGTCTAGGGCATGACTGAGCGCATTCTGAAGGTAGGTATGTGAAAGACGTCAGATGACCCTGGCCCTAAAAATGCCTTTTTGTCTGCCGCCTATTAACAGAGCCTACGGGGCAAGCTATAGTTGAATGATAGGAAGCCTACCTTATGTGACCTGTCAAAGCTTAGTCATCTAAACCTAAATGTGTTGGCAGTTAAATATATGTTTTGGAGAAATTCAGAATGGTCATAAACCCAGCAGAAGTAGTAACATGAGGAGCAGAAACCTGTGAATATGAATATTCACATACCTGAGCTCTAGGCTTGCTTGAAAATGTTGGCCTTGCTCAGTTTACCATTTTATGAAGTATAATAATACTGCTTTTTCATTGCAAATGGTTTTGTGCTCTCCATAAGGTAAACCAGGATTACAGCCACAGTCATATAAGCAATAGACCACCAAGGTATGGCAAGTCTATATTCTTTGCACTGGCTTTACTGGAAAGTCTGGGAACCATTGAAGATAACTTGATACAAAACCTGACCTATTAATCCTGATTTTCCTGTGTGTTACTGTCTATGCCTAGAGGACAATAAGATATGAAACACTGCATTAGCTCTTTCTGAATGTATCCTTATTCGGTCAATAGAATATTTGATATCTCTTTCCTTTCACTTTCTTTGAAAGTGTGTGTGTGTATGGACTTGATCATAAATAGCTCCACCTAAAGAAAAGGCTGAGAAGTACTCTGTGTCAGGATGTGTCTGCGGAATAAGACTTGCATCTGCGTGATATCACTTACATTATAATGCAGCTCTTATATATTGACCTTTTGCCTCTGGGCAATGTTAAAAATGCTGAATTGCCTATTAGGTGCGAGACAACAGCAGTGTCTCAAATACACGCTAAAAGCATATCACTCACTAATAAACGATCAACTGTTTTCTGTTAACAGAAGCTCTCTGAAGCCCTTCATCCAATTTGAGTGATACCTGTAATAGAAGTGCTCAGCCTGGCCATTGGAATCTAAATCACGCAGGATGAAAGCACGTTAAAATGGTGAACTGATACAGCTGCTTGGGACTGTGAGAAGGGAAAATTAATAAGAGACCATGGGATCAAGGTTGGCTAGCTGTGATTGAAAGTTAGGAGTGTTGAGCAATGTGTGATTTCTTTGGTGTAAACGGAATGAAAGCAATTTTGAAAGCTTAACAAGTCTGTCTCCCTGTTGCTCTTTGTAATTCAAAGCAAGTGCCTTTGCTGTTAATTTCTGCCAGAATCTCCTGAAACCCCAATGCTTAGGGAGAATAATTCTGTTTGTTTTCCAAATTCTAATCTATCTTTCTTCTTACTCCTTCTGAACACAAGAGTCAGGGTTCATTTTATAGAGAAAATGCAATTTGAATGCTGTAAGCAGTGGCATCTAGGTAACTTGTCGAGGAACTCTGCAGCATGCCCTCGAGCCCCAGGTCCCTTTCAAGATGCCTGGGTGAATGTGCTGCAGGTCCTGGCTTGTCCAGCTGCCTGGACTGCCTTGCGGTGCAGTTGGGATGCAGCTGGACCACGCGCAAGGGCATGGAAGCTGCAATTTGATTCTTTAAATTATACCTTGTTCTGAAGCACCTTGCAGTGCGATCTGTCCCAGTCTCATCGAGTTGATACATAAATTTGAGAATTAAATTTTCTTGATCTTGAGGGTGGTCAGTCTAACTTCTGTTTACTTAAATGCTGCATGCATTTTTGGTATATTGTATTACACAACTGCAAGAAGAGGAAATCTGACCTTTTTCAAAAATAAAATACTGAGTGTCCCAGCGCCAGCGGACTGTGATGGATGATGCAGTGGCAGTATCAGGAGTGGTATGGCTATGGGGAATGTTTATACAAGCTTCCAGTTTGCAGGCAGTGAAAGACAGACAAAAAATAAGTGATTCAGGTACTTAACTGTAGTAGACACCTATACCCGCTGATAGAACCTCTGTAGCGTTGGCAGATGTGATACAGGAGCTTTGGGATACCCCTGCCCATCTGGAACGTCAGCTGAGGCAGGAAGATACCTGAAAGCATTGCAAATGAACTAGACATCAGTGTCTAGGCACTACAGTCCCTCTCAAAGTGGTGAGAATTTAACAGTGACTTCCTGGTCCTTCTACTTTATTAAGCTCCTTAGTATGACAGGTTCTACTCTCTTCTTCCCTTACTGGCAGAGTAGTACTTCATGTCTACTAATATTTGCCTTAAAAAGGCAGCAAGGCCAAATTTGGGGATAACATTTTGGCTATCACCATTATAAAGGAACGATAGCTGGGTTGATGTGTTTTAACTGTGGCATAATTCACACTCAGAACTCATAATTTTTGTAATAAATAGAAGATTTTCATGTTATACTGGTTTTCAGTTCACGAAGAGGGGCTTTATGCTCTTTAAATTGTTCTGTGGCTTTTCTTAAGATGAGTGTAAGTGAATAAACAGGAAAACATCACAGTAAGGTTTCCAGAAGTTATTCTAAACAGGTGTCTCCCTGGTTGCATGGCATGTCATATCTGCCTTATAAAATGTCAGCTGCTACAGCTGATAAAAATGTAGAAGCTATGGTACAGAATAAAGGTCATAAGTTACCTTAGTACTTCTATAGTAGTTAACTACTGACCAAGAACTACCGTCTGCCATGGAGGGGTAGCAGCTTTTTTAGTGCATGGCCAGCACAATCATTTATGCATTTATGTAGTCAAAGCAAATTGTTCCTTTTATTTTCAGAGAAAACAAGTGTAAATTTGTGCCTATTTTCAAAATTAATTATTTTATATTGAAATAAAAAGAGCAAACATATTGCTTCCCTAGATACATGATCTTGTTTAGGACAAGATGAATGTACAGAAGGGAATGGGAGAGGTGAGCTGCCAATGCATCACTTAATTTCCAGCAGTGCCTTAAACACTAAGGGATTAATCTTGCAAGACTCTGAAATCTAGGTGGTTGGTGTTTTTTGTGTTTTTGTTTTTTTTTTTTCAGTGAAAATGGGGAAAAGAGAAGACTGTGATATAAATAATTCCTGGTTTTGGACAAACTATTATTGTGAGGACTCCTGCAAGGCACAATGTGGCCTACAGTCATCGCACAAGAAATTCAGATGTGTGAGTGCCTCATGAAAATACGGTCAGACCTTGCAAGGAGAGGCAGAACTACTCAGGTAAGAGAATACTACTTGGAATAATACCTCAATAATTCTGCTTGCTGATTAGGTGTGCATTTATTGGAAATTGTTGTGCTGCCTCCCCCCCATCTTCTTTGTACTTCCCAATTTTTCTTTTTAATTACTTCTCTTCTTTGGTCCTAACATGTAGGAGATTAAACAAGGCTCTCCAGGCTGCTAGTAAGATCAAAATCTGTAAAATGAAATGGAGGATGGAAAAGAAACTTTGTTTAAACATTAAACAAAGAAAAATAATTATGATGAAGATTATAATAATGAGTCCTCAATTACTGCAACAATCTGGCGAGGAAACTATAAAAAGGAAAAAAAAAATCTACCCTAGCATTTCTTATTTTAATTAAACCGTGTCATTTTTAAAGTGCTGCCATAAATTTTGCCACCAAGTTCATAAATCCTGACTTTGGGCCTAAGTCTGATTTCAGATTAGGAGGTGCTATGTCCACACAGGTTATTTCAGAATAACTCTGTTGTAGGAAAGAATTTTTGCATCTTGTGTAGACCAACCCAAATATAATACAAAGAAAGCAGCAGTTTAAAGAAAGCAGTTGCAGGACAGCAGAGTATCAGTGAGCGTGGATTTTAGGTGCTACAATTAAACTTTTTTACTTTATGAACCTTTCTTTAGTGTGTCTATGGTGATATTTAGTTGCTAAATAGGAGGGGGTGCATAGACATGAATAATCCATGAAGCCCACTGGAACTGGGATGTGCTAGGAGCTCATAAACTCCTCTGCCTGGAGCCCAAGAAAGGCTATTTGTAAAATAAGGTAGACAATATTAAGAAAAGCATACAGTAAAATTTGATGCAAAGAATCCTATTGAGATTTTTTTTGAAAAGTTTTGAATCTAGAAAGAGAAAAGTTGTCCCCAGGACAGTGTAAAGATGATAAACAAAGTCATTCCTTCAAGAGTTTACGGTGTTTTCTGAGAGAAAAACCTGATGCTGCTGTGCTTATTTTAACTTGCTGAGTCTCCACAGCACACGGGAAGACTGAGTTATATAAAGTTACCTTTGACCACCCCTGAAATGCAATAGTCTCTTAAGAGTATGTGACTGCATTGACAAGTTTCACAGAAGGAATGGAAAAGGTAGGAAGGGAGGGGAGCAGGGTGCCCGCAGGAGCTGCCAGTCGTTGAGCCACAATTAATTTAATTAGGGTGCTGTCACTGACACAGCTGATTTTATAAGTTGCTACCTAATCTTTATTGATCCTAAATGGACTCTGAATTCACTGTTCCTTTGGAATTCCAGCTACTTTATGTAATGTCTGTGATGAAACTTCTCTGGAATAATCCTGGTGGTGGCTTTGGGAGGGGGAAGCGCTCCTAAAGCATATAATGATCTTGGATCGTTCCTGTGGACAGTAAACCGCTTCAGTTTTCTCTCTTAAGACACTGTCCTTTCTCTTATTTTCATGCTAAAAGACCACCTCTGTGATAGTGAAGAGATGGTGGTAACTCTACACAAGTTGGTGGAACACAGGAAGGTTATCTCTTGACTCATCACATCCCTCAGGTATGCAGGCATTATTTTTTTTTGAAAATTGCTCCTGTGCTGTAATCAGCATGTTTGCAACCTTGCAAAAGGAAAGAAGGTGTATATACTTGTTTGTCTTCAACAGGCTTTCGTTTTGTGGCAAGAACAGAAGTCTTACTGGGCCCAAATTACCATCTCTGGACACCCTGAAAACTCTAGGGGATTCAGTTAAAACAACACTTCGATGAATATACATGGAAGTTGCTTTTTTTTTTTTTTTTTCAGGTATGAGATTAGCATCATTTAGACCTTTTTGTTTAGGAAAAACATTTCTCATTTTCCTAGTAATTTTTACACGCATAAAGCTACATTTAGTTTTATGCTTATTATTATTATTGCCTTCTATTATAATATAAACTTGAGACCTAACAGCCTCCTCTACTTTTGTGCATTTGGGAATAATTGGAATTTTTCCATCTTTCTCTATTGGACTTTAAATGTGACACCATCTTTCCCTTGCATCTGTGCTGAAAAATCATGTTTTAACTGAGGTGCAACTGCAGACTTGAGTAATGACTTAATACCCACCCTCATCTCCTGTTATACTACCAGAAGAATAATGTAATTGAACTGTAACATCATTTTGGAAACTTATCAGCGGGGTTAAAGGGAGACCAGACCTATTTTGGCTAGTATGTGAACTTTCAGAGATACTTCACACGTTGCAGAAAGTTATTACCAGGTTATATAAGCCATGGAATGTATTTTAAACGAAAGCTAACTGTGTAATTATTTGGCTTTGATGAAGCTGCTGCTGGTGTCAACTGTCTAACACTAATCTCAATACTACATTGAAGCAGAATGTAGATTGCTCTACAGTCTTCCGTTGTCCTATAGCTAGGAGTTTGGGTGCCAGTATTGCCTGATACTACTGTTAACACAAAAAAATCACTGCCTGCCACAGTAGAAATAATAATTTAAACCCCCAAACAAACCAAAACAAAACCAAAAATACCACAGCCAAGTGTATTAGAGACTTCATTGTCAAAAGCTATCCACAGGACACAACATTAGAAGTATTTACTGCTGTGTCCTCACTGCAAAGATTGTGTTTAGCAGTTTCCCATTCAGCAAAACCCCTAGCATTGGTGTCTCCCGCCCTAGCAGCAAGGTGACTGCACAGCTTAGCCTTTTGCTCTGGTCATGCATATGTGGCTCAAGATTCCCTTGCACGATGGATTTTTCCATAACTTTTCTTACTGTAGCTATTAGAGTTTTAGAGTTGTTTTGACCTCGGTTGCAGCCTAAGCTGATCCTCTTTCTTTGTGTTCTATTCCGATAAAATTTTTCTCTACTTTGGCATACTGCCGTATTTGGGGAGACAATTTGAAGTACCAGAAGATCAAGATCTGGGAATGTGACCATGACAATTAAATGTTCTTAAGATTTCCTCCTGCTATGCTATAAATTAGTGAGGACGTTTCTAAGAAGAACATGAAGTGGAGGTAAAACCCTAACCCTTAACCCTTAACCTTTACAGTATTGTTTAATAACTATAAAGATGATGAATAACTCAGTAACATCTTTATTTTGATTTCAAGTATGCTCAGGTGTGTGATGGACAAAGAAGTGCTAACAGCAGTCAGAACAGGTAGAAATGATTCCTCGTGGACCTCAAGTCTTTTGACTGACATTCATGACATGCAGGGATATGCAGTTTCCAGAAAGAAGATCTGGGTATAAGGCACCTGCCAGGGGAGAGTGAGGAATGCAGACATGTATCGTGCCATGCTCCAGCCTTACAAAATGTCCATCTCCCATACTTATTCATATAGAGAGTTTTCAGCACAGGAACAGCACAGAAGCGATGTGTGGAAATGTAGACTTTGATGTTGAAGTAGATTTTAAACACAGGAACAAACAAGTTTTAAGCAGAGGATCAGTTCTGTGAAAACTCGAGGAATGAGTTGTCTCAGCTTCTGTTAGGTTTTCAGAGTCGTACATGTTGTCCTTACTGGAAAATGAAACCAAAGTCCATTTTTTAACATAAAATCCTGTCAGCCCTGCACAAGTGACAGGATTCAGGAAGATGTGCTGTGTTGTATGGCCGAAACGGTCAACAGGTTTGTTAACTGAATGCTACTTGCTCTCCACATACCGCTGTTATCTCAGATCCTATATGTACTTGTGTAACTCCTCCAAAGTCAGTGATGTTTACGTTGACTTCAGATGTAATTGGTGGCATGCTCGTAGGGCAATGGGCTGGTGAGAACAGAACTGTTGAAAGAAACAGAACGAAGGACTCTTCAAAGCTGGGAGCTGGGCAGTGTGTGATTGTGTAGATGAGATCAAGATATCACGTCTAAAGTGAAAATGGAGTTGTAGATATTCATAAAGATGCAAATGGTAATAAAAAATGTATTGTTAGAGATGTTCAGGAAGGATATTCTCTGGCATGTCATAGAATATTCTTCCTCTGACCTCTTTTATGTATCGAGTAGAAGTCCCCACTGTTGCTCGTTCTCAGTAACTGTGCAATTTTTCCCATTTATTTTGTCCTGAGAGGTTGCAACTGCAGTAATTCATAAGACATCTCTGTTCATAGATGGTCTTTGCTTAAATTTATTTTCATCTGGCACCGTATTGCCTCTTACATTAGTATTACTATGACTTTAGATTTGTTTTCTCATAATCCTTACCACTTCTGTGCCATCAGCAATTTTTCCCTGTTTTTACTCCATTTCTCACTTTGCCAGTAAACGCAGCAAAGACCATTAGTGTTATTACAATTCCATCGAGTATCTAGTAAATGAATGATTTTCTGCCTTAAAAAGCGCTCTCTCTCAGTTTTTAATCTGTAACAGAATTTTCCTTTTGTTTTTCTTAATTACTGAACTTACTTTATTGCATTGGATGAGAAAAAACTGTAAAAATCTTTCTGAAACTCTGAATCTGAATCTACCTTCCAGCTTCGGTTTCTACTTTAGGAATTTCTTGCAGCTCTCTAGAGGAGGATGGGAAACCTCATGGTCAGAAATTTCTAGTGAAAATTCTCATGTAGGCATTTTCATGCTATCTACAGCTCAAATGCTTGTCCTACTAATCTTAAGTAGAGTTGTGTGTGCGTGTATATACATGTATATTGTAGATAAAGTACCAAGTATTGAACAGTTTGGTAGAATTTTGTGCACATGGAGAGTTCATACTCAAAAAAAAAAAAAAAAAGAAAAAAGACCAGAGAGGAGACTAACTGCAACAAATGTATTATCTCGGCATCTACCCACAGGGGTAAAAACCCTGCAGTTTTCTGATACATTATGATGTTTCTCACCATCGCCTCTTGTTTTTCGGAATAAATCGATGCACTGTTGTGAAGCTCGTTAGAAAGCTGGGCTGTTTTTCGAAGCTAGCTGCTCCCTTCTTAACTGGGGCGGGGCAGCAATAAGTTGTTTCTTCTGTGATTCTTTCTAAGTTCCCAGGATCTGCTAGTCCCAAGCATGAGCAAATTGTGCCTAGCCAGGCTTATAGGCGTAATGATGTATTTTTTGCTGGCCAAGGGCAGCTTCTTGTGTTTTTCTACCTTAAGTAAGATTTTTTTTGCCAAATTTTGTCCATCACTATGTCATAATAATACGTAATGTTATTTTTGTGTAGCTAGAGAGAAGCTTGCCATAGATTGGATCTAGCATAATAACGTCTTGACGTACAATAGAGTACATACAATTACTTCAACTGATAGTTAACATCCATGGGAAAAGCTTTTCCTAGAGAGATGGAGCTTAAAAATACAGTGACCTCTGACTCTGCATCTGACTGCACTTGGTTTAAAGCTGGGCTGTGTAATGCTAGATAAGCAAAGGAACTACACCACCTTTTGTTGTGAGAGCCTTTTATGGCCCAGAAGGATTATATGGATGTGTCTGAAAAGTGGAGGAGCTCAGGGACAGGTCAGAAAGACAAGCACAGGAGGGGGAAATGATGCAATTTTTTCAAGTTCCTCTTTTCCCAGTAACAGGTATGCTCTCAAAACCCTCTTTTCCACTTTTCCCAGTGTTGTTTCCTCAGCTATCAAGATTTTCTCTGCCCAAGGGTATGTGCATGCCAGTATATTTGACAGACTACTGGCTTTATTTTAACACTAGGTGTTGTTATATGGATACACGATCTTGTTTCTTATTTTTATTTGATGCTAGAGTGTTGTAAAGGGGCCGTGCAGCAGATATACTCTACTGTAAGTTTACCTCACCTGGATGATTCCTTTTACCTTGCTTGAGTGTTATGGGGTAGTTCATCTGGTAAAACCTTCAACCTGCCGTCCCCTCTTCTGAAGGAGCGTGCGATTTATCCCTCTTGTTGATGCACATACACACACGTTTTTAATGGGTTGGTAGGTAATCACTACCTTGAAGTGGCAGGCGGTAATTGCTGTATTAAAATTCTATGTATCTTATTTGCCGTGCAGGACTGCAGCAAAATTGTACGTACCTTGCCAGCAAGGTGATTAGAGATGCCTTAGGCATCATCTTTTCCAATTTTTTAAAAATTAATCATGCATAGTTTTCATATTAACTTAGAACAGCGCGAGAAGTGAAAATAAGAGTTCTTGCAGCACGTTTTGCATGCTCTGTGTCTTTTTATGAGCCCAGCCTAACCTCTGTCTATCTCTGATGACCTATACCTGAAAGCAGAAAAGAAGTATTGTAATGAGCCCACCTTCTTCAGGCAGGGTTTCTATTCCTTGTAGAAAATATGCAAATGAAAAAAAATGTCGGTGTTCCTGAGCGTTCACACTCACCTTGCTAGCACTAGGATAGCCATGGTAACATGCATTAGCATATGTCATGATGTTAACATGGTGAAGGTGGAGATGCCGTCTAGCAGAGGTGCAGAGTATTTGCATAGTACAAAAAATGACAAATGACGTAACTGCAAAAGTACTCGGCTGTTAGTGAATCTGTTTCTACGTCAAGGATTTTGCTATCTTTATTTGGGTTGACAAAGTGATTTATTCTCCCCTCTGCTGCCAACTGGTGTAGTTGTAAGGCAAACCTTGTCGTATGGGCAGTGTTCTCTTAAAAGCATAGGAATTACAGCAGTCTAAAAAGCACATCTTAACAATAATTCCCCTTTCCCCCCCCATATCTTAACAATACTTGGAAGAAGAGACAGGGGCTAGCATGGGCTTTAGTAGTCATCCATCTTTACATAACTGATTGCAACAATTTTACTGGAGCAATCATGATCTTGCTCAGCTTCCCGTGTTGTAAGGAAGTCTTTGGTTCTGGTCTGTCAGTAGAGCTGGACAAGGAAGCACGTTGTACCATATGGCTTTATTTTCCATAGCATTGGGTCCAGCTGAGTTTTGAGAACTGTCCGAGTCTTGCTGACGTGTTTATACTACACCTGGGAGAGGTGCCTGCTGCGTCAATGGACTGGTGTGGGTGGGCAGTGGCACTGGAGTAGCCACAGCAGCATGAATACCCGGGGTGAGAAGATGCTTGTGCGTGCCCACGTGCGGAGTGCTCTGAGGCATTTTTGTTGTGGAAGTTGATTTGCATGTGTAAATGAAAGACACGGATGGTCCCTGCCTTAAACGGTTTGCATCTTAAATCCTACTGAAATGCATGGGACTGCTTAGCAGATTAAAGTTAAGTGTAGGAGTCACTGGGTAGGCAGTGGGACTTTTGATGTTAGCTGTGAATGCAAGAAAGGGGAAGTGGCAGGTGGTGAAAACAAAAGTCTCAGGATCCTCCCATTGTCCGCAGCCATTTGGAAGCTATAAATTGTCTTCCTCGCTTTAAAAGCAGAGTGAAAAATTCCCTCATTTGTTACTCGCGTGGGTGAAGTTTTGAGAAAATGACCAAAATTTTACATTAGAAAATCTGACATGTGCTCCATTTTGCTCTTTATAATTGACCGATCGGTAACGATTTTCACAGCAGTGATGCCACAAGCACAAGATTATGATGAAAGTTATGAAAAAGCAACAGGAACACATGTAATGTTAATGCTGGGTATACTGAACCCAACAGGCAAAGAAGGGTGGACTGCTTTCTGTTTAAACTAGAACAAATTGTTTGATAGCCATGTACGAATAAAATGATCAGTACCATCAGTGTCTCCGCAGTTACGTGCTGAGATTAGTCAGTGATAATTTCAGTGGACGAGATTCTGGAATAAGAGTACTTAAATCACAGACTTGACATGCATTTCTTTCTGCACTGCTGTGCCGAGAGTAAATGTAATGATTGCTTCCCTTTTTCTTTCATGCAGCTTGTGTAGTATGATAAATAAATTTACCGTTTTCCTGATTACTACTGCCAGCTGGTAGAGTTACTTTTGCAGTGGAGGTGGTTTATATTATAAGGTTCAGCATTTTCTTGATGGTTCATGACAGAGTTTGTCATGCAGCCAACACACATTTCTTTGAACAACTGGATGCAAGAAGCCACTTATGGACCTTCTTTCCTGTCCCCTCCCAAGAGAGCATGAAGCTGAATTTTTCTTCCTTTTACTTAGGTTTCTCTGTTTTTTACATGTAACATACATACTGGAAGTAACAGAGTTACCAATTTCAGTACTAGAGTTACCAATTTCAGTGTACAAACATTATTTGTTTCAAAATGAGGATCTGCCAAACTTACTTTGATCCATGAAATCTGTCTGAATGCTATTTTTTTTTTTTTTTAAAAATAAATGCTATTGAATATATATTGAAAAGGTTCATGACATTCCTTTTTATGTCTAGAAATCTCTACCTAAATAAGCAGGTGTTTCAGATCTTTGTGAGAAGGGTAATACATGCTCATTAAGGTCTCAAACATAGACAGACTATCTGGTATAAGGTAATTAAAAAAGATATGAATAATAAGAAATGAAATGACTATACTGTAAAAAAAATCCTGCTTATTTTATTCTGACATCCAAATTACCCCATTTTTGGAGCCATAACTGAGGACAGAATTGGCCCAAATCAAATTTACTTCACTCTCAAAAGAGCGT
>KL261928.1:47985-67954 GCA_000699545.1 Podiceps cristatus | reverse complement strand
AGGTATTGCACCAAAACATTACTCTCTCAGTTTGTAAGTATAGTGAGATTAGTCTCTCGCTATACTAACATACCACTTCTTCCTATCTACAGCTCAGATTGGCTCAGCCAACTTTGTACTTCAAGACAGTTTTAGTAAAAATATTGAAATACTACTTGTTTGAGGTTTTTGTAGGGGAATTAGTTTGAAATATTTAAGCATTACAAAGCTGTCTGACCTAAATGAACAGTGTAAGAGACCCAAGGGTGTCCTTTACCTTTGTTTTTTTTTCCACCTGGAGAAAACTTAATGTAATAGTTACAATGTGCTATAACTATCTCTCAGAGGTCCCATTCAGAAATTTCTCTTCCTCATCTTTGGCATTTAAATCTGACCACTACTTTCCAAGGAATTTAAAAGAGAAATGTTCACATGTTCATAGTTTTAGCGTGTACAGATGTCAAATTGCTCTTGTGAATGATATTCAGCAATGTTAATGGAAAACAGTCTTATGTGAGAAATCACTGAAGATCAAGATTTGTTTTCATTTTTCTTTTGCCATATGTTTTCCTAAAGTTGTTGAAAAATACAACTTTGAGAACTTCACTCTAAAATAAAACCAAGGAATTTAAAGAGCACAGTGTTCTGAGGTTTTTTAATATAATTGAATGGTCTAAAACAAATGAAAAATTTCAAGGAAAAATAAAGGAAATTCTGCCCCGAGTGGAAGTATGTCTGAAAAAAGTTTATACAAGTTCATGGTGGCGACGTGTTCTGGCAATTAAAATAGTGATAATTCAGTGCATCTTTTGTGTCAAGAAATCCTGGAGCTGCAGCTGCAGCCAGCTCCTCGTGGCCTGCAGGCGGATGGCGTTTGTTGGGGAACCCGATTTGCCAGGCCTTGAAGAACTGTTGCAGTGGTGGCACTGAGCTGGTGTACAGCAGTTAATGAAGTAACCAGAAATGACATCTTTGCCATGAGAAGAAACGTTCCTAGAAGAGAAAGATGAATAATACTGGCTCAGTGTTAACCACAGGTCTCTGGTCCCACCTTTTTTTTCCACTAGAAAAAAACCCAAACCTCTTTGTATTTTTTCTTTCCCTTAACCTTTAGCAGAGAGTGCACCAAGGGAGCGCATCAGATTATTGTGGAAAGGCTTCAACATGAGATGTATACAACTAACCGATTAAACTTCTTAAACCTGGAAAAATGGTGAGATCTGTTAGTTACAATGTTTGTTTCTCCAATTTCGTTGCCATACTCAGCCAATCTACTGTGTTTTTGAACAGTATTTCTAGAACTGGGCCAAACCATGATCTCATTAATGTTTTGGAGATGTGGATGAAGGTGAAGGCTGGCCAGCTGACGGGACGAGGCTGCACGACGAGCAGCGGTGCTGCATTCTGCCTTGGTGGAGGTGTCACCCTATGAAGGCTGCCTTTGAGAATGATTCACTGAAAGCATTTCCATCTTATTTTTGTCTGCAATGGCTTTGGATGTGAACCCAAAGGTACTTTTCTGTCTGAACAGGTTTTGTTGATATCCACACTGGGGACAGGAGAGAATGCAGAGATAAGCATACAACTACTGAATCGTGTAAATGAACAGTTGTGACCCTGAGTTGTTTCAGTAGTTCTGTGATTTAATACTCTGCTTTGAGTGAGATTTACTCCATAGTATTCATCCTCGGAGTCTGTAGCACAGAATTTTGTTGTGCTGGATGCATCTGCTAAATGACTTCCAGCTTCCTTTATGTGTTATTCCAAAAGGGGGAAATATATAGAATAGGAGGCAAAAAAAAAAAAAAAAAAAAAAAAAAAAGGAAGGTTTTATTGCAGGATAGAAAGAAAGAAGGATTAAAAAAATGGAAAGAAAGAAACTGGCATTTGCTAGTTGACTGTTCATGTTAATCCTCTTTAGCACACACGTGACTTCAGCTGGAAAGCCTCTCGCATTTTTCTATCTGCTGTGGAGCAGCGAGCTTAGTGACAGTCATAAGAACCTTTCAAAATCTTTAAGCAGTTTCTGGCCCCTCTCTGTGTCACACTCTGACTCGGTAGGTTGGCAGACTGGCACTGCTCAGAGACCTAGGACCAAATGATAAATACTAACCCTGCTTCTATAGATTTCAAATAGTCTGCTGTACCATGACTGGTAGTTCAAAATGACGTGTCAGAAATTGATGTGCAGATTTCAATGCAATTTTTGAAAAGAGACTTAAACAGGATTTTTATTTTCTAAGTTGAATTTAGTAATTCATAGCACGTGACATCAAAAGCATAACATGGAATTCTTCTGATTTTGGTTGTTGAGATATTTCAGAGGAGTTACTACAAGTCCTGAAAGGACAAAGCAGAGCATAATTATGAATGCTTTCCCTTTTGAATGACCATAGAGGTAATAAATAATAAAAACAGGTACTACAGTCGATCATTTAGTATCTTAAGTTGTCAAAGTTGGAGTAGGTTCATACATTGTCATTTGCAGCACAAATCCAGATTAATTTAGATGTCTCAAAGAGCTGGATTTTACTACCATATATTCCTAGAGCTACAGACACAGGGCTATTTATCTCTCTCTCTTTTTTTTTTTTTTTTTTTTTTTTTTTTTTCTGGGTGGTATCTTAAATGGATTATCAGCCAATATGGGCTGACTGAGAATGTTTTCACAAATAATTGTGGCTTATATGGCCTGACAGTATGGAGAAACTATATGACGATGGTTTTAGACCTTAAAATAAAACTTCTACCTTTGACAATTCAGAAGAAAGACCAAAAAGCTAGAAAAGAAAGAAAATGGTCAGGCTTGGGTTTTTTTCCCCCACCATTAATTTTTCTGTGTTATCTAAGCATAAGAACTGAAAAGAACAGCTGACTGCCTAAAATGCTACTGTAGACTGAGCTTGAGTGGAGTTTATTTTTCTCTCTTTGGTGGTATCATTCTGTCTTTATTTTGCTTAAATTTTCAACACAGTAATGCTAATGAATTTTACTGATGATGCAGTTCATATTGTAAGAAATGAGATATGTAAATCTCTGGAAACACCAAACAAGTCTTTTAGCTTTTCACAGATCTCATCAATTATGAGAGCTTGGATTTTGCTGTGTATAAATGCTTCAATTAGATTGGTTGTCCATAAACGTTCTAAACCTATAGAAACTGAATGAAGGGTGAAAGATGGAGAATATATCTGAAAAGATCTATTTTGCACGATGATTGTGGTATAAGATGTCATGAATATGTATGTGGATGTATTTTGTCATACCAAGGTATTATCCTTAAATCAAATTTTGATTAATTAATGCTGACAGACTCTTCTTCCTACTTGATTTACAGGCCTGAGCTAGTATTAATGAGTGCAACGGAAATTTTAATACCGTGTTTTATAAGTGTGTCAGTTATGTTTTCATGCACAGCTTCTTTGTTAATGCAGAAGGTCACCTGTAAACATAACATGTGCATGTAAATTTAAAAGAAATTGATTTTTTCCTTGTAAAATGATGCAGTGAGAGTGATTAAAAAACACCCTGGAAAGTTTTGTAAACAGAGGGAAAGCCCTTTGGGAATGTGACCCTGAGAAGTCTGGGAATCTGGTCCACAAATCCTACTGGCACTAAAATTCTGATGGCAGGTAGTAAAACACAGTGTGAATGTTGAATTGTATTTGAAATGATTTATTTTTTTATTTTTTTTTTTTTTAATGAAGTAACAGTAAAGCAGTGTATGACTGCACTTATGTCAACCTTCCTCCAGGTGATATTTGAAAGATAAAACTTTTAAAGGGACAGTATATGAATGGAAGCAGCCAGGCAGGCTGGGGGAGTGGCCATCAATTTATGCACACAACTGCATTTTCAACATAATTAGCTGTCTAATTGAGCATTATAATTTAACTGACGCATTTAAACATGTAATTTATTTGAATGCATACTGCTTGTAATTGGTTTATAATGTTTTGCTCTTCAGGATGGTGTCAGACTCTAGAAGAGGAAAATATCCTTCTGATGAACAGAAAAAGAACCAAAAAGACTATATTGGAGAGGTCTGAACAGAGACTCCTGTAATTTCAAATCAGAAGAGTATGGAAGCAGAAAAGCCATGCAGATAAAGTTAAGTACTGTGCCCAACTGTAGGCAGCATCTTAATTTTAAATACCAGCGAGGTGGTACTGCACCACATCTTTTCAGTTATTGTGCAAAGCTGACTAGTGTACCTGGCAGCTAGGTAGGAAGGAGATTTTGGTAACTGAGAGGTTTAAACTGCACAGCTACCCTGTCCGGAGGAAAGAACGCCCCTTTCTCAGCAGGCTGGACACTGCCGGTAGGTGCAATTCAGTCTGCTCCCAATCTGGGCAGTTTACGCGTAGGCAGGGCAGGTTCTGGGCCTGAAGTGGACAGGCAACGCGATGAGGCCGTCACTCAAATGGAAGGTTTTTCACTTCTGCACTGTCGATGCTGGGGTGGTGCTGGTGGTGCTCTTTTCAGATCTGGACAGGGACAAGGGCATATAATCACCGGGTTCTGTTAAAATACCCAGAGAGTAGCTTGTCATCTGGTTGCAGAGGAAGGAGCCAAAAGCCCCTTCATCCATGCTTGCGTACTCCCTGGTGTGCCGAAATGTTCACTCTGGGTGATAGCTAAGTACCCGGATAATTATTTTCAAGGAAAAAACAAACCGATGCATATTTGGGTTTGTTCCCAGATTTTTATTTATTTATTTATTTATTTATTTTTAATGCTGAGGCTTTATCTGCTGAACAAAATAGTTGCAGGTTTCCTTTTAACCCAGTAAACTTTTGTACTGTTACACCTCCTCATATATTTTGTGGTGCTGAGTTTTGAATCTGCTGCTTCAATTACAGAACCTGCCAACAGACATATGAAAACCCAGAATATAGAGGCTAAGGCATTTCTGCTTTTTAACTTTCAAATTACTTTTGCATACTCTGACAATTTTTCCTTATAAACTAAGTCAGTGATAGCTACAGTTATGGAATGCAAGAAAACTAATGCAAAAATTTTCTGCCAGAATAAGGAAGAAAACAACTTTTTCAAACCAGAGGTTGGCACAATTCCTGGATTTTCTCCCCATCTTCCGCTCTACTTTTTGCCCTCCTAAATCAGTAATTATCGGAAGGGGAGAAGAGGAAGTAAATGCAAGGCTATGCAAGAGTAAATAAAAATGCGCAGATCTTTTACTCCAAGGAGTTGCAGCTTGCTTTCTGACAAGGCATATTGTAATTTCATGTCATTTGAGTTTATTATGCTTAGCACATAAAAGTTCATGAGTAGAGTTCTACCCCTGGTGTATGTGAGGCTAGGAGTTTAGCTTCAGTCTTTAGCCCAAGTGATTTGATTGAAAATTGCATTTATATTGCTTGTTTAAATCAAAAGAAAACGTACTGACTGAGCAGATGATACGTTGGACTGTTTGGAGTGGGAGGATTACTTCATTTGCAGATTGAACAAGATGGATTCATTTCTTAGGAGATCCTGAAGCTTAGAGAGGTGGATTTTGCATATCTGGATAGATAAGGCTGGGGTAGGATCACCGGATAAAATTAAAACAGGGCATGTAAAAAGCTCTCCCAGATCTTGGAGAGACTCATCTGTCACTGTCGCTCCACTGTGTTGGTGCACAGGTTCCTAAATACATGGCTGCGTGTATCTGCCATGCAGAAGACAAGAGGAAATGGAACTCTTCCAGGAAAACTGGACTTTGTCCTCCTCATGGGGAGATGAAGGGGAGGGACACAGTGGCTTCTCCCTCCCCTTCATCTCCCCATGCATCGTTTCTCATTTCCAGTTCTCCAACAGAATAATTGTCAGGAGGTTGGATTTCTATTTTATCATCCAGTGTGTTCAGAATAGTTTTTGTAAGGAGAAGCAATATCAGAAATAGAATGCAAAATACATTCTATAGAATAAAATTCTTTACTACTTTGACCTTTCAGTCCTTTGCACTGTGCTTCATGGTGATATCCTCCATTCTGTGAAGATTAGGGAGGCTGTCTGTACGAAGAGAAGAGCCCATCAAAAAACTCTCTACTTTGGCTACAGGATCAGTTGGCACCTTTTGGTATTTCGACTGTTAGTGCCTCTTTTGTTCTTCCTTGAGGATAAAGGAGCAACGAAGCCTTTCCCATTTGGAAGGGGAGGACGCACTGAGCTTGGGACACAGCTCCCATCTGCTGTCCTGGTGAATGCCCCACCAGCCAGCGGCTCTAACTGGGTGCTCACACGCCCAGCCCAACTTGTCACCATATATGAAGTCCTCTAAATACTCCAGCAAGTTAAAAAAAATTTAGAAGAAACTGGCTTTTTTTTTTTTTTTTTTTTCTTTTTCCTTAGGCACACAGGTAGGAGTCAGAGAATCAGTGGAATTACTCCCAAATTTACCCATAATAGAGAGGTTCCCATTCTAATGATATGGCTTGTTCTTGCTGCGTTTTCTAGAGAAAACCAGAAATTACTGGGTTTTTACCCTTTGCACAGGAGGGAAGCAGATGTGGCAGCAACCAGACTAGCTTAAGCAGCAGCACCGATGCCGAAAGGAAATCTAGTAACTGGTGTTTCCTCACTGAGTTTCTGCTTGATGGTGCGCTAGTGTAGGCCAACAAGGCTGGCTCAGCCGGCTGGTCCAGCTCTCCTCCAGTGAACACCGCTGGCGTAGCCTGAGCGGCAGGCAGGGCAATAAGAAGCTCTGGGATAAACTGCTTTGCTTGGTACAGGCTGCCTGGGATAAGGATGGGCACCTCCATCAAAGGATGGATAGTTCATTGAGCTTCACTGAGGCTTGGGCACTCATTGCCCCCTCCCTCAAAAGGGGCATGGAAAAATATAGACAAGTAAGAGGATAGTCTGAATTTAGTTCAGGGAGTGTGCTTTCAGTGGGAAATAAAAATGAAAATAAATCAACAACTAATGGCAAAATATCCCTTAGGTACCAAACTTATTAATATCGTATGTGAGGAGGTGCCTTTAAATCTATTTTGTTTCCACAAAACTGAATTGGGATATTTTCCCTAGTTTCTCTTGAAAGAGTTTAATAAATTGTTGTTAATTATTAATAAAAAATATACTCAGATGATTAGCTTGATCTCTCTGCTTAGACTGTCTTCCTGTCTAAATAAACATATATTCCAATTTTTGGTTTACATTAAGAATAAATAAAAGCCTACATTTTGTAACCTGAATAGAAATTAACACAAGGAACAGGCCAAGTTTCTCCTGACTTAAATTTCTGTGGCACTTTGACCTATTCTCCAGTAAGTGTTCACATGATTTATGGTGCGGCGTCTTTCTACACTCCTCTTTTAAGCCTTTTGTACGCAGGAGTACCTTTTACAGGGATGTACTGTGCGACTTGAAAATGACCATAGTTAACTTCATGTACTGTTTTCACTCAAGTACGATGTTTCCATTGACTTGTAAAGCTGATGGGCTACCTTGTAACAGAGATACCTATATACTCAGGATTGTGTATTTCAGAGGAAGGTCCTCCTGTGCGTGACTGGTGATGCAGTGGACAGGATTTGCTTTTGCTATAAAGATGATGACTGACTATATAAATTTTCTACTCTATGTATTGGCTCCAAATTTCAGTGGCATATGTGTGCAAGAAGTGAGGGAGTCTTTTGTCCAATTGAACCCCTCTCTGCCACCCTCCCTATAGCGAGGGGCCTGGACTCTCTGGAAAAGTGTGAGCAATACTGATTATATCAATTTATTTTAAGGCAGGAGTCCTCAAAGTGTGCTTTTTTAGAGTCCTCTCAACTGTCCTTCTTGAAATGCAAACAAGATACTAACAAAGAAGAATAAAACTGTGTCCCCTTTGTTTTAAAAGAGCCTATGGCAAAAGTGGAGGCATCTGGTAGAAGAGCTAATCTTTAGACTAGGTTAAATATGGGAGGGATGGGAAAAAGCTAGAATCAGTGCATTATACACAGAGGGGCTTGAGCTGTTGGTTGGTTGTAAGCTTATATGTGAAGAATGAATTTGAAATGTACTTAGAAATTCGTGTCACTGCTCTTTCCTGTCCTGGAGGCTTGACTTCTAAGGCTCTGGATAGCTTGTGCCTCCCCGCAGATGTGGCGAGAGGGAAGAGGTCAGATTTCTAACGTGGTAGTTGATTTGGATGAAATTTTGAAGTCTAAGGTAGACAAGACTGAGATACCCTCACCATGCCCACACATGGCTTGCATCTGCTTGACATCGGCTTCGTAATCTTACTAAATATCACAAAGCAAGATAAAATTGCTACGCTTGAATATACAGTGTCTCTGAAGAATATATTATAAATGTGGAAAAGAGTAACTTCACTTTCAAAGAAGAAACAGAGGCTGACCTCAGCGCTAAGACGCTCCTCTCTATTGAGATGTGGGAATAATATATGGAGCTGCACCAGTACAAACTGCTGAAGCGCCTCGGCAGTGCTCCAAACGAGTGCTCTTTTTGATGAAGTTTTTAATACTTCAAGAAGACATAGTATGTGAACTTAGATGCCAATAAAATGATTCCCCGTAGGATCCATAGGCTGCATTTCAATGCTAAATTACGATGACAGTGTGAGTGATTGACCACCCATCACCGGTGAAGCATTTCTGCCCACACGCACGGAGTAGTGCTTTCGCTTTTCTGCGGTTTAATCCCTTCTTGTGGTAAACTCTGTCACCGCTTCAACCCTCGATGGAGAGGCTTCTGTCCGTCTCTCTCAATGCACGTGTCGTGCCATTGCTGCTGATGCTAAAGAAGCCCTAACCACCTGGCAGTTTATTGACTGGAGCCTGACCTTCTTGTGTTCATGACCTGCAAGAGGCCGTAGCCAAGACTTGTTTGGTCTCCAGACAAAAAGTTACATTAAATGAACTGAAAGAGGAATCCAAGGATGCAACTATTGCTGTATCTGGCAACTGAGAGGGGAATGAGAAGGGAACTAAAAATCCCATTACAATTATTCTTGGGTAAGAATGTGGTTTTCTGTTTCAGAAAATCAAATAACTTTGAATGTGTAGTTCATGTAGCCTAAGTTGTATGCAAGAGGAGGGGAATGAGCTGGCTAAACCTGACAGGAAAGAATGATGACCTTCTGGTAAGGGGGAGAATGAGGAACTGGAGTTCAGATTAAGACAAGTGATCTGAAAGATTTCCCCATGGAGTGGTCAGTAAATTAAAACTTTGCCTAAGTTCTTGAAATTCCCCTTTCCAAGTTTTTGGATAGATTATTTTGGTAACAGAATTCAGGGTCTGAATCTGCCTGTCACACCTGTGAATTGGGATACATATCATTAACCCTTTTAAAAGGTCTTGTAGAAAGATTTGATGCATAGTGGAAAAACATGATTTACACAAAGTACAGGGCCTGGCCAAATAGAGAAGTAATATAAATGCCTCAGGATCCTATTTCTTGTATACATGATACTGTATAAATTGTATGAAAAATACTATAAAAGTGAATAGGGAGTAATTAAATAGCCAAACCTAAATTTGATAATCTAGGCAGCTGTTGAACGATTTCTTCACATTATAACCTTTTTATCTAGTGTGAATAATTATTGTCAGGAAAACAGAGAAATGAGCTATGAAAGAAAATGTTCTCAGTGCTAGTTCTGTTTCTGTTTTAACTTTTTAGAAATCCAGATTTTTTCAGTAGTGCTGATTAATTCTATTCACATGCCCAGCCTAGCC
Source organism: Podiceps cristatus (assembly GCA_000699545.1). Lineage (NCBI taxonomy): Eukaryota > Metazoa > Chordata > Aves > Podicipediformes > Podicipedidae > Podiceps > Podiceps cristatus. Next base: position 58,288 of record KL261928.1, on the reverse strand, counting down.
TGAGACAGCCCAAGTAAAATCCTCACTCCCTGAAGCTGGCAGGAATCTCGCTGTTGTGCCAGGTATGGGCACATGCAATTTTGACGGAAATTTACCCCGAGGTCTCGTTTTCTTGAAAGCCGTAGAGTAGCTCAGTGTTTGCATCCAAAAGCTGAGGAACAGTAACATAGTGACTCTGAAAATTGTTGTCTCATTCTGCTGTTGAAAAATGCAAACACGGAAAACTCGGGAATAATATTTGTGTACAGCATTGCTTAGGTTATAATTGCATATATCCTGAGTATAAAAAATGAGATGGTATAAAACATGCAGTCATGTTTTCACATACCCAGGGCTTCAGTAAGATTTGGCTTTCTCTCATTTGGAGCGCTTTCTTGGTACCAGATACTAATGATTCTTGTTCATTTAAAAAAAAAAAAAAAGTCATTAAAATGTCAAACAGTTCAGGCTAAATCATTGTGCCTTTTGAAATAAAGCTTTAGTAGTGAGAAAAATAGGAGGGATTTCTGAAATCCTTTTTTCTTTTTTTTTTTTTTTTTTCCAGTTGAAAATTGACCGGCAGCTATCAGCAAATTGGAGGCAGGGAAACTTTCAGAAGTATTTGTCTTCTAAACTGCTGTCATTGTCTGCACTCTTCTTGGAACCAGATTTCTGTTTGCTGACTGCATAGGCATTTTGTTGGAAGCATTTTACTGAAAATACAAGAAATAACACTTGAATTGCTTTTGGATTTCTTATAGGATTTTGTCTTATTTTTAAAACCTCTGAGCTGGACATACATTTCATTCCTTCTTATTTTTTGTTTTTTGTCTAAATATCTTCTTTGTCTCCAGCGCAAAGTGGAATGCAAAATAATTAAGCAAGAAATTTGTGAGTGTCTGACTACAAAATAACACCCCCCCGACATTCTCAGTAATTCCATTATTATCTAAAACTTTGACCTGTAGTAGAGACAATAACAAACTGTTTTAGTCTTCTCACAGTTCTAGGTTTTCATTATAACTTAAAAACTTTTCCCAATCTACTGAGATTTTTGTATACTTTATGATGATACTATTCTCATTTAATTCCCAATGACACCTTAGTTCTTAAATTGCTTACAGATTTATTCTGCCTTCCTGCCCCCTGCTAGTTAAAGTATTTCTTAATACTACCAAAGGGGCAGAAAATCCCTGGTCAAAACTTTTCAATGCCAGATTGTCTCCATGAAACAAATACTTTTAGGTATTTTGCCCTCCTTTCGCATTTGAAACCAGACTACCACCTTTGCTACAGGGCTGCTTTCCGAGGCTCATGAGCAGTTTGGGATTATGCAGAGAAGACTCAGCTCGGTTTCCTAAACAACTTTTTCATGCCATGCCACACACACAAAGAGGTTGGGGCTTTCCTCGCCTCTTCGGTCTTGATATACTTCCTTTTTTGTTCCCCTGTCTCCAGTCAGTGTGGCAATGTGTGGCCTGGAGGCTTGGCTTGTGACTCTTTGGATTTGCTTGATGCAATAAACTGATACACAAATGCCCGGAAGGATTGTCAAGGTATGCTTGCTACACCTAGAAATTAAGACATTTTTGTGGGCTTGAGAAGTGGAAACTCAAGTCCGGACTTGAACTTTAGGTCCTTCACTTTGCTGTGTATGTGTTGTAGTATTTCCATAAACGGGAAAGCTCGGTGTGTGTGTTTTGTGGCATTCCCTGGGGGAAATATCCAAATTGTAGCTTCTTCAGAACTGGAGATGCAGCTGTGTCCCGGCATTTGGCACAACCTGTCCTAGTGGTCCCGTATCAGCATTTTCAGCCTCTGAAATGCCGTGGCACCTTTATTCCCCATGGCGCTGGAGTATTTCCTTTGCTGGATCAGTGCAGCGCAGCTGAGGGGTTGTTCCAGGGGCCGTGAAAGGTCCCGCAGCGCAGCCGGTCCTGGTCGGGAGCGCTCAGCGACGGCAGCCGGCGCAGGGGAGCCGCTGACGCCTTCGGGGAGCGGTGCAGCTCTCTGCAGGTGGCAGGCATAGGAGGCCTCGCGGGCTCAGCTGATGAGGATTTCTCTTTCAAACAGACAGTGGATAGGTAGTTCAAGGCTGATGGTGAGATTCAAAAGGAAATGATTTTGCAGTGATGATCTCGGTTATGCTTTAAAAGGTTTGTTCAGGAGAAAATGTCTATGAATTGTGAAAAAAACAAACAACTAAAGAGAAACAATAAAAGGCTGTGCACAAAGCCAGCTGCCGTTAAAGGCTGAAGGTTTATTTTTAAAGCATCATTTTTAGGAACATTGCTTCAAATAATCTCATCGGTCTAAAGAAAATTGCATCTTATATCTTTTTGTTCTGTCTTCAGAGTGGATTTTTATGGAAGAACAGGGCTGTTCTGAGTGTTGGACAGGTTAAGCCCTGTGCTTTTAGAAGAGCTCTCTGAAAAGACACTGAACATTTTGTGTTGAGGTTGCATACTGATACCACGGTCCTTGCTCTGTGATGAATAATTCAAAAGAAAGCGGTCGGTGGGCTACAAATAATAATGGATTTTGTGAGTATGCTGTGTAATGTGGGGCAGCAGAGAGCAATGGGCCTTTTCCAGCTTTGTGCCCTTCTTGGGAAAGGGCTCAGGTGATGGAGAATTCTCATGAAATTTCTAGAAAACAACAAATAATGTCCCATGATCAAATAAGTATTCCCTATCCTAGGTGGAGCTGATAGTTGGAAGTAAGGTTTGAACTCAGAAGAGAAAAAGTGCGCCTATTTTTTTGTTTGTTTTTAGTGCATAGCATTGAGAAGCAGCGTATGCAATGGTACTCATTGCGAAGGCTACAAACAGCATGATCACTAAGCTGCCAGTATTTAGGAAGAGTTTTCTGCAGCCTTCCTTGATTCCCACATTAGAAATTTCAGCGTGACTTTCACATAGTCCTAAGCTTTGCATGCGTGATATCCCTACGCCACAGAAGCAGCAAGCACCCTTTTCCCTGCACGGGAGAGCATTAACAGCGATGTCCAATGGGCAAACATGGACTCAGAACATTTTTTGCATTCTTCTGGCTAGTGGTCAAATGAAATTTGAAAGCCATTATACTGTCCAGTGTTCTTACTGAATAGCTGATGCAGATGGCTGGGTTACTGGGAGCTGCCTCCAGATCGTCTGGGAGGTTACTGAGCTTTTGATTTAATCTTGGAGTCATCTTCCTATGTGAATAAAGGGTAAGCATTAGTTAAGAATCATTACCTTAAAGTATTAGATGTTTTAAGATGTCACGTGTTTCTTCATTAAAGAGGCTTTGAAAATTAAAATAAAGGTCATCAGCCCAACCCAGTTCTGTGGTTAATGTTTTTTCCTGGTTTGCTTTGATCTAGTTAGTTACTTCAGGCATTTATAATCCTTTTGGGGGGCAGCCTCTGAAACGTACACCAGGGGAAAATAGTTCTATGTAGCACACCACCTACTTGTGGCTTTGCCTGCAACCGGTGCCGTGAAAATCTGCTCGGTTTGGGCTGTGCGGAGACGAGATGAGGTCCTGCCGGCGGCGGGTCTGTGCCACCGCCCGTGGCACGCACCGGAGGGGCAGCCGCTTCCCCGAAAGGTCGGGCGCACGGTGCAGTGGCAACAGGAGTATGAGCTTCTCTGGAGAAGTGAGGGAGCAGCTGCTGCACGCATCAGCAGATGGAGGAAGAAGTAGGATGTGTTCAGAAAATAGGCGAGCACGGCCAGTAGGTAGTCAAAATCTACAATTGCTTTTGTTTTTACCTGTGTGCATTCAAACCAGATAAGCTTTTTAATGCTGCCTTTTGCCTCAGTGCAAATCATTGCAGGTGAGTTATAGCTGAAAATACGAGGCTTTAAAACCACTGAAGTTTTACAGCTGCGGTGTGTTGATACTCCAGGATCTCCTGTTTCTCAAACAAATTTGAAAGCACAGTTGTGCCCTGAGCTCAGTGCCTGCTTTTCAAATGATAAAATGTTTTAACTGCTATCTTTTTTGTTCTCTCTCAATCCTAGGTCCTAATTAAGCAGTACCTGTAAAAGCAGTAACTGCAGTAATCATTTCTCTTTGCACTAATCTAATCTGAAGCCATGAGCAGCTGCAATAGTTATGCTGGGAAGGATTTTTCCCCTTTGGCATATATTACTCAGGCTGTCCCTTGATTAGGTTACAAGTGCTTGAAGGCTATTGATTTCTGTTCTGTTTTATGAGGATGCTGTTCTTTTCAACAGTTTACTTTCTCCAGTTTGAATTTGAATGATCAGGTAGTGAAGCAAGAGTATTTATGCATCTGATTACATGTTTGTCCGGTCAGGGAAGCTCTATGGTAACATGAAAACCCCTTTCTGATTCCTGAGCCACTGGAGATCCCATGCTCTGCACCGTTCTCCTCCTCCTCCTGCCAGATCACACACGAGATGTGGCTGTAAATGTTAATAGTGTTTCTTAAGGGGAAGTGGCGTTGCTGCGTTGCTTACCGACATCCCAGAAACACACTGCTCGTATGAAAATTACTGTACTGTGGAAATAACCTTGGGTTTTTCATTAGGCTGATTTGGGTGTGTTGCTAGGCAACGCAGGGTAACAAGGGGATCGTATGTATTCTTTAGGTAGATGCAGGCATTCCCTATATAGATTTCTAGGTAAGTACTGTAGATGTGAGAGAAGCTGATCAACTGCAACACAAGAAGTTAAGCCCCACAAACTTAACTTTTGTTAAGAGGAGTTTTTTGAGAAAGAAATTGGATTAGACCCAGGGATGACATACCCTCTTTGATTTCTTTTCCCCTTGCGCTCTGACAAGCTTTGTGTTTAGGCAGGCTTTTGTTTCTGACTCCAAGTTGCTTTAAAAGATTTGGGAGGGTGTCTCAGGGTGCCGAGGGTGATGTGCTTAGCTTGATTGGCTCGGTTTGCTTGTGAGTGCTTTGTTCTTCCCACCACGCTCAGGTCGGTTGTGCAACATGCCCCTACTGTGAAAAAAAAAAAAAAAAAAAAAAAAAAAAAAAAAAAAAAAAAAAGAAGTGCTGAGTAATGCCAGAGGTTTCTCAAATGGCTGATGCAAACCTGGAGAATTTGCATCATCATTCAGCTGGAGTAACTTGGTATGACAAGAGCTTAAATACAAGTCCACGCGGAAGCTGAGCTGGTTTCCAATGCTCGGGCAGTACCAGCTCGCAGTGGGAAAGCGCAGGTGTCCTGAGCACTGCTCAGACAGCAGTAAAGCCTGAAATACACTTTAGGAGCTTTCTACCTGTGCTTAGGAGCAGCTGGAAAGATAAGAGGGCAGAGGAAGAGATTAAGTAGTTGGCTACAGAGAGAGGAAAAACCCTTGAGTTTCTGCTGCGAACTTTTTTGCCTGAGCTTGCCGACAGTGTGCTGGTGGCACTGTAGCATGTATAGAAAAGCTGCGGTAACCACCGTCTCTAATGGAAGCTACTTGCAGGGGCAATCTAATGGCAGGTTGCCCTCTATGGACAGCGGGCAGCCAGCCCGGGAGGAAAAAGTTGTGCTGAAGAAGAAAGTGACACTTTTGAGGGGGATATCCATCATCATCGGCACTATCATTGGAGCCGGCATCTTCATCTCTCCCAAAGGCATCCTGAAGAACACGGGCAGCGTAGGCATGTCTTTGACTGTCTGGACAGCGTGTGGTATCCTCTCGCTCTTTGGTGAGTCGCTTAAAAGTTTCTAATTGGTCCAGAGGGGCAGCTGGTGGATTATTACTCTTATTTGTCTGATTTTGCCATTGGATATCAAGGCACAGAGTGGAGCTTGAGGACCAATAGGGCTACAGAAGTTTCTTGCTGCGTGATAGGTTACGTGGAGGGCACAGAGGTATGCAAACCCTGTCCCCCGGCGCCTGCTCGGTAAAGGTTGGAACCGTAAATTATTGTTTCTTCCAGGTCCCTAAAGGAACAGGAAAAGAAAATGTCTAGCTTATGCCATACAATGTGCTGTATGTATAATGTTTTTCTTCTGGCTGTAAGGGGTAGTTTATGGTTTGCTTGTACGGTCCCCAGCGGCTGGGGATGCAGGTCACTCCATTCAAACACCGGCAAAATGCTTAGACAGCTCGATTTATTTCCCTAGAGGCTGGATCGAGGTCCGAGAGGAATAATTCCCACCGGATGTAAGCTGTATTGGCATGAAAGGGAGCAAAATAATAACACTAGTAGCCCCTCTCCCCAGTTGTGTATTACCGCTCTTCACTTTATTCACTGCTCACAATGTTGCTTTGAAAGATTTCGCTGCAAAAAACAGTGCTACGGAAACAAATTTGGAATGAGAGTTTTATTGCTGGTCTGCCTGTTGTGACAGTTTTTACTAATTTTGTGTGTTTTTGAACAGTATGAAGTTCTGAAGAATGCCAGTCTATTTGTTCTGTACACAAAGCCCCCATTCAGAGTGGAAAACCCCACCCTGGCCTCTGTGGGACAGAAGGTCCATTGACCTACTTAATGAGTTAATCTCAAAGAAGCTGAAGAACTAACATGAATATTGGCTTTATTTAAAACAGAAACGACTTGTTTTCTGGCAGGAGGTAAAGAGGGCAAACACAGACTAACATGTGTCCGCTTAATAGGTGGAACATGCAAATGCCACCCTGTGTAAATTGGCTCTGAGCTTAAAAGAAACATTGACTGTTTACAGGCTAAGCCCACCGAGCCAAACAGGCAGTGCAAGAAAGTTAGGACCCGTTCTGCTCAAACGATAAATGCATTGGTACAGCATGCAGCATAATCAGTTGTCCTGCCTGTAAACAAAATTCCCCTAGAAAGACAGACCTCAAATACAATTTGTAACTCTGTCAGAAGACCTTGGACTTTAGATTTAGTCAAAACAGAAATTGTTTAAGTGTTGCATTTTTTGCTTTAACTTTAATAGTAGTAATTTTCTGTCCAGGAAGTAAAATGTGTTTTTTAAAAAAATATTAAAAAAAAATCTTTCTTTTATTAGATGGATTTTCCAGATCTCAAGATGTGAAAAACTGTTTAATTTGGTCCAGGAAAAGATACGATCTCTTTTTCTAAATGGACCTGTTACAGTTATTTTTTTCATATTTTTTTATGCCATAAGTGTTTTTAATTTCTTGCATTACTTAATTGTAGTAAAACCTCACGCAAAGATCACTTACAGTCTTGCTGAGGCTGTGTGTATAACATGTATCAAAACACAATTTAATTTCATCCTGAAGCTCAACAGAAGAGGCTTGCAAGAGAAAACCCATCAACAGCTTTTTTAAAATGTGACTGTAAGAATTCCTTTAAGTACATTTTCAGGTAAGCTGAATAGTGGATAAAAGTTGCCACACTTTTGCAAAGCCTCAAACAAAGCAAATGAACGAGGATGGAATTTGTCATAATGTGGTCCCGCTTTAATGGGCTTGTACGTGTTATGTGCTTTTGACAGCTGTAGTTTTCATGTTAAAGTGTTGCAGCATAAAGACGTGCTGGGAGCAGAGCTGGAACAAGTTCATATATGCTGCTGATCTTAAATCTATGTGATGCGGTGTTTACAAACTTTATTACTGTTTTCCTGGGGCTTCTCAGACTCTCTTAAAAGGGCTCCCTGCATTTCTCGGATGTGGTACGCCTCTTTCTCTACCGATGCGGTCCACCCGTGGAGCTGAGGGTCCTCTGCCTTTGAGTCTGGCTGATGGCTCATTACGCAGCAGTAGCAGATGGCACATGGGTGAAGGGGGCTTCGAGCAGGTCCGCACAGTTGCCTCATGTAGGTGCCTGCTCTGCAACGTGCCGTGCCGGCGGCAGCCTCGGCGAGCTCTCTGAGAGCTGCTACTCGCTGGGAATGCCACTAGTACGTGCTCCAAAGGGGCCTGGACCACTTCTGCATGAACTTGGCCCCACCTAAGACAGCAATGTGATGATGATTTTGGTTTTATTTTAGCCAGTGTAAATGCACCTAAGGATGAAATGAGCTTCCTTCTATGAAAAAGTGAAGTTGTCTGTATTTAAGGTAATGCAGAAATGAACTCAGCTTTCATTGCATTAGTACTACACAACACTGCACCAGGGCTAAGCCATCCCCCAAATTTTTTTATGTAAGATGTTGGGAGTACTATTGAGGAAAAGTCTTAATCTGCAATTCCTGCTTCCAAATTTTGGCCAGTCCATTGCTTCACCTGTGGCTGAGGAGAGGGAACACAGTTTTCAGGCTTTTCTTCAGAGGCTGAGCCAGGCATCTCTAAGGCTGAACGGAGCTGATCGTCATTTGGTAACAAGCAAGTGTGCCGGAAGGATTTCACTTGGCCATCCAGTCAGGCTGGCTGGGGAGCCCGGGAGGTGCTGTGACACAGCATTTGGTGGTCTGTCTTCACCAGATACAGATGAGTAACGAAATGTGTTGATAGCGAGTAGTTTGTTCAGTGGATTGCACATAAATGCAGCTGAATTTATGTATGGTTTTATTAACTGCAGGTCTAGCTGAATGAATTAAAACTTACAAAATTGCTTGGAAAAAAAGATGAGTAAAAAGTATCAAAAGTAGTTGTGATATCACAGTGGCTCTATATTTTTAGCTTATAAATGTTTTGAAAGTTATTTCTGGTTCTCTCTTCTGATGTCACAGTTTAATTCACACAGGTGCCCTCTGCTATGCTGAACTAGGAACATGCATTAAGAAATCTGGTGGTCACTACACCTATATCCTGGAGGCTTTTGGCCCGTTGCCTGCTTTTGTGAGAGTCTGGGTTGAATTACTCATCATTCGGTAAGTGTATTGTGGCTTTCCTGTGTTTCTTTTCTGATGGCAATACACTCTTCAGTCATAAAGACAAATCTCCAATATGTGATGTGCAAAACAAATCAAATATATCTTGATCAATTAGCTGTGTTATTTTAGTATGGTTGCTTCAGAGAATTTAACAATGCTATTTTGCTCATCAGCATTGAAACATTCAAAAAGACATATCATAGAATCATAGAAAGGTCTGGGTTGGAAGGGCCCCCAAGGATCACAGAGTTCCACCCCCCCTGCCACAGGCAGGGACACCAAGCTCCAGGCCTGGACCTACACGAGGTTGCCCAGGGCCCCGTCCAACCTGGCCTTGAACACCTCCAGGCATGGGGCATCCACCACCTCTCTGGGCAGCCTGTTCCAGCACCTCACCACTCTCTCTGTAAAAAACTTCCCCCTAATATCTAATTTAAACCTTCCTTCCTTCAGCTTCAATCCATTCCCCCTTGTCCTGTCAATGTGCAGGACATATGTGCATGTATGAAGGGAGAACAGATTCTAAGAAAACTGCCTGCCACACAATTCAGTTAGAGCTTGAACAAAAATCCATTTACATTTTTTTTTCTTTTTTTTTCATAGTATTGCTGAAGCTGGAGAGCTTGTTCCAGGTAGAACAGGGCAGCTCACTTATGCAAAATGACTTTGGGAATGCTCCATTCCTGCCTTAGGCTAGTTAGCACTCCTTTCCCCTCTCTTCTGCAATCAGCAAATTAGTCACAACAGCACAAGTCTCATTTCAAATCACAACTATGTTTACATAATATTGACAAGTTCTGACATAGACTGTTGAGTTTAAAAGTACTGACAGTGCTGAGTCATTATGAATCCATAAATCCTTATCTTGTTTCCGGAGGAAATCTTTGTGTATGTCAGATGGTCCCTTACATCCTCCCCACCCAGACATAACCTTTGAATTAACTGTGTAATATCCATCAAACGTGATGAAAGAGCAGATGTCTGAGCCGTATTAACTTTTTTCTAAAAAGGAAGACCAAATAGAGGAAACAGACCTATGTTTTCACTGTGAGAAGCACAGTGCTGTGAATGTAGCTATATCATCACACAACATGTAATCAACAGAAGAGAGTAATGTTAGAAATCCCCTTCTTAACCTGCACCTTACTAGGCAGGGGGGGACCTTATTAACCCAGGCACAAACACCCACATAAAAACAGGCTTCATAAATTCCTCTCCTCAAAATTTTTTTTTTCTTTTACATATGTCAGTGTCCCAGGAGTGTCATGAAAACAGTCTTAGTCATTGAGATCTGTCCCACACCCAGAATATAATCATCTTGCATGGGAAGAAACTTCAGTGGATTCTTTAATCATCAAATCTTAGAGGCAGCGAGGGAGGCGTACTTGTTATAACTTGTGATGATCAGAGCAGCGCTGCCGAAACTCTGTGTAGGGTTTTATATCTGACTCCTGCATCGGTAAACTAATTGGCTGCTGCTCTCAAAGAAGTTGAGACCTAATATGTATCTAGGTTTTTTTCAGTGGGCGAAGTTGCACAGACACTTCTCGGCTAAGCCGTTTTTTCCTCTGAAAGATTGCAGGATTATCACACCCACAGGCTG
>KL261928.1:29214-47966 GCA_000699545.1 Podiceps cristatus | reverse complement strand
GACGGCACGGGCCCCCCCGCGGGGGGGGGGCCCAGCCACAACCAAAATAAACATTTCCTGTTCTTGTATATCTTTTCAGCTACTATTTTACAGTCCAGGACACACTTAACTCTGCCCACATACTGATTAAACTGTACCAGCATCACCTGCTGTTTAGAAGTGCCTTACACTGTGCTGTTCCTCATCAAGTACAAGTAGGACCTTTTTTTCTCCCCAAAAGTCAGGTTGTGGGTATGTTACATACCTTTTTTATTTTTTTTATTTTTTTTTTAAAAAAAAGGTCATTTTCAAACCATTGTAGGTGACTGTGCGAATGCATTGTCTATAGTGCTTAACTATGGCGGTTGCTTAAGAGAGGTTGGGTAAGAGTGTGCTGCCAGGTGAGTGACTCACTCCGCTGCGGTGCGTGCTGGTGGCACTCTACCGGCTCCTTTCCCGGTGGCTTTCGGTGCTCCTTGCCCTATGTGAAAGCTGCCAGTTTGCTTTCTGTCCGCTCAGCTGTTAGGGGGCTGCCAGTATTGTCTTTAGGATGGCAGTCAAAAGGAAAATGCCCCATTCCTTCAACTTGCACCTCAGTTGATCAGCTACACTGCCAACAACATCCCCCTCCAAACGCGGGGCTATGAGAGACGTTTATTAGAGGTATAATTCAGGACCTATGTTTTTAAAAACATACTGGTGTGGATAGCAGTGGTTGCCTCTTTAAAAAGACCTTTCTCAAAATGAGAGGGAAAAATCCAGGTTCTCGAAGAAGGAGACAGGACTGAGGAAAAAGGTCTGGGAAAGCTCCGAAGATCTGATCTTTTATCTGATCTAGGACACTTCAAACTACATTTGGCAGGCCACAGTATTTAAAAGCCTGGTGATCATCTTATGTAAATTAGAAACGTTGCACCAAGGTAAATTCAGTAAATGTATGTGCAAATCCATCGCAGAGGACATTCAGTCTCTGAGTGAAGGCAGAAGTTGCAAAGCCAGTGTAAGGAACAGTCCTTGTGCACGGGCGACGTGCAAGCAGCAGCCCTCACTTATCCACGCAGAAACTTTCCAAGGAAGATACTTCTGTTCTTTGCTCCTCTGCAGTTTGGTCCAACAGAACATGTGGCATTTTGGTTGAGTCATAATGTTAAGAAAGCGGGTTTTGTTTCAAGGACGAAACTCTCTTGTGGAAAATTCCTTTATCATTTGATAGTGAATAACAACTTCTCTACAGATTTTTTATGGTGTTCCATAGCATTTTAGCAACTACAGTGTTGTTAACATTGTGTAAGGTGAGGTATATTCTGTACCAAAGACATTGTTTTATTAAGTGCTGTAGATTTTTTTTTTTTTTGTTCCCAACAAATTTGCATGAACTCTTGTTCCACTCAAAAATCCTTTGAGGGACAATCTTGTGCCCTTGTCTCCTTAGTGTGTGTGAGCGTGTGATGAAATACAGATGCCACCATCTGTCCTAAGAAGGGTGCAAGTGTCCTCCCAAACCAAATGTGAACAGACCTCTGGAACTGTAATGTGCAGACAGTATCTGATCTGAGGGCAATTTGCTGTTCATAAGTGTCAGTGCTAAGGCTTCTGGCAAACTTCTAGCTGGTTTCAAAGAGAAAGGTTACGTGGATATTATGAGTGTTTCAAATTTGTAGATGCAACAGCTGCATCCCTGCCTTTCTTCGCATTCTGTGTTTCACGGTAGGTGCTTTCTATACTTTGGGGATTTTTGCTTTCACTTACAGAGCTGGGAAGTCGTTAGTCAATAAATTTTATTTGCATTTTAGAAAATCCCATTTTTTTTTTTTATTGAGATTTTAATAACAGACTTGAGTAGGTTTTTGATACTTATAAAGCAGAATTCTCAGCTTGATTGAAATTAATTTGCTTGTGCCTGTGAAGGCTGAGATATACTTGGCCGCTAAAATTCAAGCCTCAACAACTTTTGCTCAGGGTTTTGCCCATGTAATCTAATTGTGGCTATGTTCACTTCGAGCGGGTGAATGAAGATTTGCATTGATACCTTTTCTTTCTGTTTATGGCTGCTTCACAACACGGAAGTTGTAAGAGCGATCCTAGTAAGAAGTGTTGCTGTCGAGATCAGAATCGTTGAGCAAAGCTAAACTGCTTATGGTTTCCAGCTATGTTCAGAAATCACGGTGCGTGGCAGTGTATTTACAAGCAGGCACCGAAATTAAGTACGGTTCACAGTTCTGTGATAGTAAAGTTACAGCATGATCCCATATGAATATTGTCTATGTACTATTGCAGATTAATTTTGTGATTTATTTGTTGTTGTTTTTACTCTAGCCCTGCTGCCACAGCAGTGATATCGTTGGCATTTGGACGTTACATTTTGGAACCTTTCTTTATGCAGTGTGAAATCCCAGAACTTGCGATTAAACTTATTACAGCTGTTGGCATCAGTAAGTATCCAATTTTAGGTTTCAGAGGAGGCTAGAGGTGATGTAAATTGAAAAAAAAAAGTAATTGCACACTGAACAGGTAGTTGTTTGCTGTGAATCATTACAGAACGTCTGTGTCTCCAGTGCCAAGGGCATCAGCGTGACTTTTTGCCTGGGTATGTGAGTTTGTGAAAATACGCAGTAGTAAAAAGAGTAGCAGATTTTATTAATGGCAAGGAAAATCTATTGCCAAGCCTGATTCTGTTGCCACTTGAATTAATGGCAGAACTCTCATTACTTTTGTGAAAGCAATTTCAGTCCCTAAGAGATGGTGAGCCAGTGTCAGAGATATGGAAGAATGATTACCTGATTTTAAGTGCTTTGCTCTACCTCTGTTTTAGGAGGCAATCGAGTGCCAAGTATGATGCCATGAAGAAATGTAGTTCTCTTGAGCGCAGCACAGGCAACATGAGATCATCTTCCCTAGTCCCCCTCTGTCCCGCACAGCAATAAAACTTACCGAGGCACTTGCGTTTCAGGAAGCAGGAACCCAACTGATGACTTTGGGAGCAGGGCGTACAGTCTGGTGAAAATATCTGTCTGTCACTGGTTGCTTGTCCTACTCTTGCTAACTTTGCAATTAGTGTAAAAGGTACCATTTAGGGCTACAGAGAATCAAGAATTGCCAATGGAAGGTCCTGAGACCAGGAGCTTTACAGTGTAGTGCCAGAAGCTTCTTTCCAGTCCTGTGCGGCCACCGGGGATGGTCCTTGCGCACGTGCACACCCACTTGCGTTCAGCTGTGCTGGGAGGAGAGTGCAGAGTAGACCTGGGTTATCCAGAACAGATTGTTCCTTTCAATTTGGTCAGTGCACATATCAGAAACAAAAGGACCGGAAAAAAGGAATTAAGACATGCAAAATGATCAAAGGCACACAGGAGACCCCTTTAGTTTTGCACAATAATAGGGTCAGATGGCTTTTTCTTTCTTTGGGATAGAGAGTTCAATTAACATTGAAATTTCCAGTCTCTCGGTTACTGTGGCTTTTGGTAGGAGCTCTCTCGAGAAGAATTCCCTGCTGCCAGGAGTGTTAAAAAAACATCAGTATGTGACTGCATTTCTTTCTAACTTAATTATGCACAAACTATAGGTTTCATAGGAATAATTGAATTAAGGGCTTGAATTTTGAGGTCAATGACTTTTTATAGCTACATCTGTCTAAAATATTTCAGGGCAAGATAAGGGTGAAACAGATGTTCAGTAACTTCAAGGTCACTGAGACAGAAGGAAAGTTAAGTGAGGACTCCATCAAAGCGTTTTGTTAAGTGCATGTGATTCAAGCACAATAAGTGAACGATTTGAAATAGCTTTTTTTTTTATTGCTTTTAATTTAATTGAAAATCTGTGTAATAAGCCAGGGCTTCACAAAGTAATTAAACAAAGAAGTAACATTGCGGGGGGAGGGGGGGGGGGGGGGGGGGGGGGGGGGGGTTATACTGAAATAATTACAGCCTAAAGGGAGAGAGCAGTTCACAGCAGACTGTTCCTATGGTGACCGCGGGTCTGTGCAGCGCAGGTGGGATGAGCTGTCATTTCACCGAAAGAAGGGGTTCTTGTAGGAAGTTTGTAATGGTGAATGGGCAATGTTGTGGAAAACAGTGCCACGCCAGACCGCGGCTTTATCGGTGTTCTTTGTAGCACGCTCTGCAGTGGAGTTGCATGTGTAGTTGGTTTGGATCATATGCTACACTTCGGCTCAGGGATTCGAGAGTGTATGACTTATTCTTGTAAGAATTAGCTGTTGCGGTGGTAATTGTTATGAATTTTTTGTATTGTGCATGTAGGCAGAGTGATAGGCAAGATTAAGATGTTGTGGAGCTGAACAGACGCGTTAGAGCCCTGAAGACCTTATAATCCAATTTAACAGTGCCAAAGGTAATGTTTGCTTCCACTGAAAATTTTAAGTTAATCAGAAAGAGAACTGACATGCCTTTTGTCTTCTTCTCCACTGCTGGTCCCTGCTCCCTCCTATGCCCGATGACAGAGTGCTCACTGCGTATCTGTCTTCATTGCAGGGGGGAAAGGTAGTAGGAAGCACCATTACACTCAGTCATTGGACGAGACTTTGTTCTGTAGCTTTACCTTGTCGTTTCTGATCATACTAGAAAGGGCAGGAAGAGATTTTGAAAAATCTCCAGGTGATCTCATGCCCCCAAATGCAGTCAGTGTATCAAAACAATTTCTGACAGATATTTGTCTAAACTGGTCCTAAAACCCCCAGTGAGGGAGTTTCTAAAGCCTCTCCTAATACCGTAGCCCATCTTTTTCTACGTTAGTCATAAGAAAGCTTTTCTCTCCCCCCTCCTTCCCCTTTTCTGCAATTTAAGCCTATCATTGAAAGGTTCCCCGAGATGGATGCAGCCAGGATCATGGTGGGGAGTGGCAGATACTGTTGCTCCTCAACCAGCAACTGCAAACAAGTGCTACTCGTGGAGGGGCCACAGCCCATTCTGCTCCCCGCCATTCCCCCTCAGTACCTCTCTCGTGGAAAAGGAACAAGGGTGCTGCAGAGGAGATGTAAATCAGAGGAGAGCTAAAATAGAACTACCAGAGATAGTTCCTTTAAAAAAACCCCTCATTCTTGGTTTATTATTTATAGGAAAAAAACATGTGCTAGGTTCAGAATTCCCCTTGAAATCCCATCTGTTCTGAGCAATTTTGAACGACCTGTAGAAGCAAGTTTTCTGTTCCATGGTATGGTCCTTTAATTATTTTTATTTTGTTTTATTTTATTTTATGTTATGTTATTTTATTTTATTTTATTTAAAAAACCCCAAAAACCAAAACAAACCCAACCAGCCAAAAAATCCAAATATTTCAATGGCTTGGTAGAGAGAAGGATGCTTGGGTGGAGGTTATCTTCAGATACCCCAGCCTTCTGAGCCTCTGTGCAGCAAAGACTACCTGTCATTTTTAAACTTAGAAATCACTTTAATTCACTTGGTATTTTTCAAGTGAACCTCTGTGAGGAGTAAAACCTAGGCAAATATAGGATATGCATATCTCAGTCTGTCTGTCTGTCTGCCATAAACTTTTTTTAAATGCAGACAATTTTACTGGACCTGAGGGAAGAGCTGGTGTCTCAGACATCTAATTACCACAATTTTTATGAAAATAAGTGGCTAGGTAGAGGATAGACAACCTGCATGTGCCTCAGCATAGGGAAGGACAGAAGAAGAAAATGCAGAAAAAATGCATACAGGAGACGAGGCCCTCTAGGTGCCCGGCTTTGCTTGTGTTGGACACAGCAGCCCCGGGACACAAAGCAGAAGGGACTCAGGCCTTTGTCCTGATGCTGAAGATGTCTTTTTAGGAGAAAGAGCTTAAAATTCCTGTCTCTCTTTAAATAAAAGCTGGTAGACTCCTCCATATTTATTGTTTCTTCCAATGAAGAAATATGCTGTTGCCATTCCTATCACCATTGCAAAGCATGGCAATAGGCAGTGCAAAAAACCCCCAATCTATATCCTTATATTGCTTTATTTGTATCTTTTAATTCCTCTCCTCATGGTAAGCTTAAATATATTGGTAACAGGAAGGGATAAATTATACTGTGCAAGGTATTGAACTGTGCTATCAATATGTAACCTGAATAGATATGCAATCTTAACCGAGCCTGTTCTAATCTTTTCACTCGGCCTCCGTATCAGAAAGCAGATAAACAGGTTTCAGCTAGTAAGAACTGTGAGACTGAAAGCAGGTTACCAACTTGCACATGTTTTTACACTCATTCATGCATATTTTGGGCTGTTCATTTCACAATAACATATACTTTCCCCCTTTTCTTGGAGGTCTGCCAAAAAAACTAAATACCCAGCTACGACCGTTAGACAGAGGCAGTGTTATGCTTGAAAACCTATCTATCAGTGCTTGCTGGCAAATATTCCAGGCCAAAGCTTTATTGGCATAAATTTGGTGTGTATGTGAGTCTATAGTTAGTTGTGGTTTGGTTTTGTTTGTTTCGTTTTGTTGTGGTGGGTTTTTTTTGTTTTGTTTATTTCTTCCCCATCATAGCAGATGTTACAGACGTTGCTCTCTCCTGCTGACAGCTTTTTAAACAAGCAGTTTAAATTAAGACATCTCTTGGCTTGCAGGGGTAGCAAAAGCAGCTCTGATGGGTGCTTTTGTGCCTCCTGTGACTCCGTTTTAATTGATGCATTACAATCTGCAAATTGAGGGTATTTTTTGCTTTGTGTGAATGCCTTGACCCTAAAAGCTTGACAAGTTAGGGGAGGGCTGTTTCCTTGGTTTCACGCTGAGGCAATGGTACATATATTCCTGAAAAGTAGGCCAGGATGTAATGCTTACTGCTGCTTCTCCCATTAGATTTCTTTATCCATTTATAGCCGTGGCTGTGTGAAGGAAAGAGGTTGTGAAAAGCAACATGATCGGTGTTACCATTGTGTTTGATTGCTCATGAACCCCATTCTGTTCTCCCTCCATACTCCTCTCGGTTAGGATTCATCTCGTTTTTAGTTAGGTATTTAGTTTATGGCAATTGCCTACGCTCCCCATAAGGTTTGTGGAGAAAGAGGGAGAGAGACGCTTCCTGAAAGCAACTCGACTCATCTGAGATAGGCACCTGAAAGAGGTGGTGGTGTTCATCCTCTGGAGGTGACTGTCTCTTCACCGAGGGTGCAGCCACACTACATGCCTGACTTTCAGTTAGCAAATTTAGGGATGAGTCCTACTTTCACTGCCCTTTTGTCTGGGGAGTATCTGCTTCCTTCTGATCTTTGCTGTCAGCCTGTACCAAAGCGCCTGCAATCAGGTTCTTGAAGTGTCTCCGTAAGACCCTATTCGTAGAAGAGTGGTGCTGAATAACGACCATAGTCCCAAGGTATAATTTCCCTCATGAATCCTGGCACAGTTGTCATGTTCTTTTCCTGCTCTTGAGCAGGGTTCTTCATGGCTTCTCTTTGTTGCCTTTCACTATCCAGTTGCTAACACAACCAGTGTGGTGCTGATAGATGATAGAAGTATAAGCCCCACATCCCTGTTACGCACATACAACTGCTAAGACTAAATATTATAAGAAGACTGGAAATTCTTGTAGCCTATTAAGTCAAATAAAATGAAATTCCCCAAAATACCAAGTTGGTCTCAAATCTTCTAAGAATTTAAGTCTCAGCTCTGCAACCTGAACTACTGCATTGGTGCAGTTGCCCAACTCTGCAGGGGACTTACTGGTCTGGAGGACGTGCACTGGGCTGACTGCAGGGGTGGTGCCCCTTCAGCTTCCCGATCAAATGAAGGTCCTTGCAGAGCCCGTTTTGCTTTTGCTGTTTGATAGAAAGCCTCGGATGGAACACTTTACTGGCTTGAACTCACAGTTAGGGATGGAGAAAGTTTAATGCGGCCTGCTCTCAAGCAGGTTACCTTCAGGAAAATACAATCCCGGATATTTTTCTTTTAAGCCAATGCGACTCTTATACAGATTTGTGGTTTCTGATTAGTGTGTGGCTGGCCAGCAAGGAAGGTTATGAGTTTCCATGTGAGGTGCCATTAGTGTTCGTACCAGTTTGCTGTCCAGTGACATTCTCACCTGTGTCTTAGGAAGGTGAAACGGATGTATTAAAAAAGCTGGATGTCAAATCACAGATATTTTCCTACATATAAAATTCTTCCTTGACATTTGCTTGTGGCCTAGTCCCTGCCTGAGCTTCCTCTTCTGGGAAAGAAAAGTATGATATATATTGAACTTTCCAGGAAATTTGAGAGAAGCTAGTGCTTGTTTATGACACTGGATTTTATTTATAACTTAAACACTACTGGTCAAATGGGTTTTTTAAATATATTTTACTTGAATGACAGTTGTTAACCTTTCCACACTTTTTGCCTGGTAATGAAGTCCTATGAAAAGAGGGGGAGCCTGAAGCAGCACTAATATTCAGCAGCAACCTGAAGGGATCTTTCAACATTTAAATAAGTGAATCTATGTCAGGGTAGTATTGGGACAAGAGAGTAATGAATCCACTGCCTGGGATTTTCTGTTTCCTGCCAAGTATATGTATATACAGAAGTAATAAAGCAAAAAATAAGTACTTGGATCTCAAGTGATACTTCGCAGAAGTCAGGGTGATTTCTCTGAGACTGAGAAAAAAATGCTGTTCTGAAATATGGTGAAATACAGAACTGGAAAAGCATTTTGACCTTTAAGATCTTTTTTGGTGGAAAAATTCACATTAATTGATGTTGCAAGTTTATGTTGACTTTGGTAAATTGTTCATTTGCGTGTGGGGCCCTCTATTTCCTAAAAGAAAAAAAATCCAGAAAATACTTTTAATATACTTTTTTTCTGGACTTTTTATTTTATTTAGAATATCTAAAAATCTATTGGAATGTAGATTACTGGGCATTTTCCCCCTTTTCCCTTAAACCAAAACTATTTTTAGTTTAAACTGAGAAGAATTTTTTATGACATATTTTTTGCCTTGCTGGTGGATAGAATCTGTATAAAAGACATGGGATAAATCAGCTGGGTTTGCTGCCAGAAAGCTTGGACCATGCCAGGTTTACAATGCTAGCTAGTAAAAACCAGCTCCTCAACTCTGGTGGGAGACAGCGACTTGTGTTTTTATGCATCCCATGATGTGTGATATGGCTGATGACACAGGCAAACCGGTGCTCTTGAGAGAGTTTGAATAAGGAAGGACTGTGGTGAGGAGCTAATTCATTAGCTCCATAGGATGGCAAGAGAGAGAAGATTGGTGAGCAGGCTCGTCGTACTGTGTTCACCTTCCCCTGCAGCAGAAAAGGGCTTTTTATCCAGTGGAATGACTCACATTTTCCATTCTGTAGGTAAATACTTTTTTTTTTGGTTTGGTGTTCCCCCCCCCCCATATCTAAACTCCTTTATTAGATTCTGGTTTGCCAGGGTAATTGTTTAAATAAGCTAGAATAACTGGCACTCAACTTACAAGACCTACCGTCCTGCCATCAGTCAGTGCCAGAAAATGCCCTCATAGAATCACAGAATGTTATGGGTTGGAAGGGACCCCCAGAGCCCATCTAGTCCAACCCCCCTGCAGTGAGCAGGGACACCATTACCCAGATCAGGTTGCTCAGAGCCCCGTCCAACCTGGGCTTGAATGTTTCCAGGGACGGGGCATCCACCACCTCTCTGGGCAGCCCATTCCAGTGCTTCACCACCCTCATTGTAAAGAATTTTTTCCTTACATCTAATCTAAACCTCCCCTGTTTCCGCTTAAAACCATTGCCCCTTGTCCTGTCACCACTGTCCCTACTGAAAAGATTCTCCCCCTCTTTCCTATAGGCCCCCTTTATGTACTGACAGGCCGCAATCAGGTCTCCCCGCAGCCTTCTCTTCTCCAGGCTGAACAAGCCCAACTCCCTCAGCCTGTCCTCACAGCAGAGGGGCTCCCGCCCTCGGATCATTCTTGTAGCCCTCCCTGACCCAGAAGATGTGATCTGAGCGGGCAGGATGTAAAAGCACTTCTCACTTATGTCTCTACATGTCAGTGAGGCACAGACCTGGGCTTTGCTTTCAAGAAGTAAAAAGTCTCTGTTTCTTCAGCAATTCCCACCAAGGAAAGGCACGTTACTTCCACTCTGGCCCTCCTGCATCTCTGGTGGTACGGCTGTAGGGAAGGAGAAAGAATTAAAAAAAAAAAAAAAAGAAAAGAGTGGGTGTAAATAAGGTAGTGAGTGACAAATTCATGCAGGGCCTCAGTGGAGGTGAGAAAGTTTAATATGACTATTTATTGTTATTGTTTTCTGAAAATGCAAATCTCTAATCAAACCGGCACTGATACAGAAATCTGGAGTGACGGGGTTAAGCAATGAATTTCTTTCATCCAAGGCAGGGTCCTGCCAGTCCGTCGGCTACCAACAGCTAACAGTTCTGGGTGACGGAAGCCGCGGTTTGGCGCGGGGGGAGCCAGGCGGAGGACGGAGAGACGGATGGGCCGGGCAGTAGCGGGTCGGACAGAGGGGCTCAGCTCAAGCATTTCGTGCGGCATCTGGAAGGGGAATGTGAGAAGTGGGAGGGCAGCAGCTGCAGGAGGTTATTGGGGTGTATTTCCTTTAACGCATCAGGATCTATTGTTTGTGTGGCCTCTCTGCTGGCAGAGTTTTGTGGCGATTTCAGCGTCATGAGGATTTCTTTCTTTTCTTTTCCCCCTTGCAGCACTGGTGATGGTCCTGAATAGCACGAGTGTCAGCTGGAGTGCCCGCATTCAGATTTTCCTTACCTTTTGCAAGCTTGTAGCAATTCTGATAATTATAGTCCCTGGAGTTATCCAGCTAATTAAAGGTATGAAATGAAAAGTAAATGATTTTAAAGTGCTTTTATCTTTACCCTCCCCAGTCTTTCCCCACCTGTCTCGAACAAATAATGCTTATAGCAGCAAAATCTCTTAATTAGTCTGTGCTTGTTTAACTGAAGCTCAGTACTGTCATGTAATTGATTGGAAGTGGAACTACACTGGGATGAACTGGTATTTCCTTCAGCATGCCAATGAGCCTGTTCAGATCAGACTCGGGTTTTCAAATGAGCAACAGGATTGCTCTTCTCTGTAAATTGCCTTTGGCATGAACTTTGTGAAAGGGGCAGGGTCGATTTTAATGAAGGGGGGGTGGCATACCCCTGCCCAAAGCACATGCCTAGTCCGTGTAGCATATGTCTCCTTTAACCAGACTAGTGCCTAGTCCTGCTCGGTACCGGGTCTGTGGTGGCAGAGGGGGCTCAGAATTGGCTTTCATGGGCTTCCTGCCACCAGGTACCGGATGCTCATGCTTTCGTGCATGCTTTACTTCTTCCGAGTGAAAAACTAAAGGATACAGCTGAAGGCAATGGTCTGGGGCTAATCCAAGCGTAGGAAAGGAAAGCACAAGTGTTTGAAGGGCCAGGATGACTCTACAGACTTTGTTGGTGTTGGTGCATAAGCATGGAGTTTAAAAACACACCCTTGTGCTCCCTGGCCGCACCCAGCAGGGACGTGGCTGCGCAGGCCTTTCCTCGGCTCTCCGGAAGGCCTCGGGTAAAGCCATGCTGGCAGAGCAGAGCAACTTTCCTTACTGACGGACGCTCAGCTACCTGAAGGGGCTCTTCCACTACAGCAGCGGGTGTGCGGTGGTGACAAGCCCCAGCTCATTCTCGTTACGATAACGCTAGACATAACTAGACAAGGCGCAAGGAGCCATTCAGCGCAGAGGGTCAGAAAGGGGAACGCTTTTTAATGAATTGGTGGCAGATTGTATCTAACAAAAAGTCTCACGATTGTTGGCTCAGTCCCTGGGGATGCTCTTTTATGGTGCTTCACAAAGCCTCCCGCCTGAGTTAACAGCGCAGCATTCGGCTCTGCGGTGAGCTCGGAGTTTCTCCGGGAGAGGCAGCTTTCTGTGGTTAGCCATAAACTCTGAAATAACAGTTTTCCTGTGTAGCACTCTGCTGATTCACTATTTCTGTTTTCATGTTTTTCACTTCCTTTCTGGCAGTTGCAATGCTTCTTCCCTCACCTCCTCTCATGTGCAAAATTTCACTCTGTCCCCATCTGTCTCATTTTTCCTAGACCTTTGGAGCAGGCCAGACCCAGGTTTAGATGGGGTTTGCTGCCCTTAAGTAGCTCAGATAGTGTCCCTGATTCCCCACTGGGACCTTCCTCTGTCCACAGCTCTTCCCTTAACCAAAAAGCCTTCGCTTCAGTGGAAATTTTGACTGAGGGCTCACTAAAAATTGAGTGAAGTGTAGGGATTTGACCCATTGCTAATTTAAGTCTGGATGAATTCTGCTTCTTCCTGCTCCTTTGCTGTGGAGGATCATGGCTTCTCAGGAAATCTGGGATATTTCAGGGAGATCTTACAAACCCCAGAGCACCTTGTAAATGAATAAGTGTAATGCAACTCTTACATGTTTGCATTTGTAGATGTCTAATTCTTATTTAGTGTAATATTAATACAATACTGACTAAAATGTGTTATGGACTTACTAAATGTTTCTGTAGTAGAAAGGTTTAAGTTATTGGGTTTGTTTACCTTAAAATGTTGCTTGTGAGTGAAATGCTAAGCAACGTTCCTTCTGATTAAAATGTTAAACAAGTGAAATTTTCCACAGCAAAAACTACAGACCTCATTCTGCTCTTTCGTGTTGATGTAAGTCACTGCTGGAAATGACAGTGCAGTGAGTGTCATCAAGCTCAGAATGCTTTGAAAAAAACTAATAGGTCAAATACTGCTATTGCATGACTAGGAACGCCAAGAAACCTTTTACAATTGCCTGCAGATTATGGCTGCAAGGGTTGGGTCAGAAATTAAGGTCAAGGGCAGAACTTGAAGTCAGTGTACTGCTGGGTGATTAAATGTTCCATGGTGTGATATATTTATTTCTTTTAAAGTAGTAGGTGACCGAAGAGTTTATTTTTCATATTGTTTTTGTTGATGTTGCAGGAGAAACACAGCACTTTAAAAATGCCTTTGCGGGGAAT
The DNA here is from genome assembly GCA_000699545.1 of Podiceps cristatus. NCBI lineage: Eukaryota > Metazoa > Chordata > Aves > Podicipediformes > Podicipedidae > Podiceps > Podiceps cristatus. Next base: position 35,070 of record KL261928.1, on the reverse strand, counting down.
GATGCCAGTGTTATGGGATTACCACTTGCTTTTTATTCAGGAATGTATGCCTATTCGGGCTGGTAAGTTGTTGAAACCTATAAATATTTGTCCTGAAAACAGACACTAATATGCTCTAACAGTAATTTATTTATATGAAGAAATGAGTATCACATTCTACATCTTTTGCCAAATTACATCATGTAGTAAGGGTAGATCTCACCACTGTTCCATATGCTCAGTAATTATTCTACAAGCAGCTCTACAAAAGATTTTTCTTCTACAGTGTACAATAGGTAAACACTCACTGAACATTAAAAAACCCCAGACTTTTATTTCTGTTCTTAAGACTAGAAATAAAGGCAACAAGAAAGCAATGTTCTTAAATTTTCATTATGTATTTGGATAAAGGGATAAAAGGAATAGTGAAGCTTTATTTTTTTTAACAAGTCAGTAATTACATGAGAAACAAGCCTATGAACTGTTACAAAGTTGTTGGTCTCCATCCCACTTGTATGGACTTGAGCCTTTGCTTTTTAAAAGCAGTATTTGAAGAACAAGCAGCCAACTACAATACCTTCAGTATAGACCATAAAACAAGGTAAAAACTAGATTCTTATGCCTGTTGCTCTGACAGAATTGAACCTCAGTTAACAAGAAGTGCAACTGGCTTCCACAGAAGTCAAGTGCTATTGACTGTGAGCAAAGGCCTGAGAATCTGCCTTTAAGTATCCTGCTCAGAACTTTTTTTCAAGTTCTTTCCCTCTCCCCCACCAAAGTACACAGAAGCTGGTTTGAAAGGCGCCGCCGCTCTTCGAATCTGCCTTACGATTTATTCATGCTTCGTGTGGCCTCCACGTTGCACAGTGCCAACCGGCTTTTGCAGCAGCAGCGTGGGGGGGGGGGGGGGGGGGGGGGAAAGGAGACTACAATGCGCAGAGTGGGCTTATTTTGAGATAGCTTTGTCTGCAAGTCTTCCCTTTCCTTTCCATAGCCTCCCAGGCAGCCAAGTTCCTCACTTTACACAAAAGGCAAGGGCCGAGAGATAAGGGTTTTATTTATTTAATTCAGAGGGACAATGGGACCAGCATCTGAGTTCTCTGCCGGTCTGTAACTCCCCAGGCATTGCAGGGGCATTATAAGCATGCACACTGAAGTATTGAACAGAACTTTTATATTAAATGGTGGGGGGCGAAACCCAAGAGAGTCCAAAGCCTCTATCTGTGCTAGATATATAAGAAAAGAGCCTGGCATTTTGAAGTCTCAAAGAAATTGAACTCATTATGCAGGCAGTCTCTTCCTTCTTCTCGCTCTCTCATATAACTGCCTCTGTCTCTCATATCCGTACATGTGATGGCTTCTCTCTTCTAAAGCATTACCCTAACTGTATGTTTTTGTATGAAGGCAATTTTAAAAGCACTTTAATACTATTCATCACAGAGACAGAGTTTGTTTACTGTAAAATGCTACATCAAGAATAGTTATTCTGTTGCTTCTTTCCCATTTCTTTCCATTTTCCACCTAACATACTCAGCCCCTACAATAAACATCATCTCTGTTTTTCCTTTGCGCCTTCTGACTTTTATTTCAAGGTCCTTATTTGCCACTTATAAAAGAAATTAGCAGGAAGAGATCCAATCTGGCTAGTGGTTCTTCCCAGCTGCCCATTTGTCTTTGTCACCAGCTCAAATTGATTGCCTCAGAGCACAGAAGAGCAGACCATTAAGTGGAGTGTCAATACCCTTGCACTATCAGTTTCATGGGGCTAAATCAATCCAATAAGCTGAATGTGAAGGAGTGTTGCAAGTGTTGGTGGTGTGTCCCAGAACGCAGGCAGAATTTTATGCATAGCCTATGAGACTATTAACTTTTAATGGTACAGCTTTATAAAGCAACACAAAAGTAGTATTGCTTATATGTGTGGGTTCATCCTGCAAAGAGCAAGTCTAGACTATTGGGTATATAAAACTCTGGGTGAAAAAGGACAAGTACAGAAAAGAATGGAAGGAAGCATGTCTTTGCATCAATAAAGGACTGATGCAGGGCTGGCAAATTACTTCTGCCTAGAAGCAGGACTAAAACCAGAAAGAAGTGCCTGATTGTCTTACTCATCAGAAGCCATCTCTCCCTTGATCTATCACAGTCCCCTCTTTAGTCCCCTGTGCACTAGCAAGTTTAGAAAAAAGTACAGAGGTGGTTGTATAAGGTGGCAAATCTAGTTTTACCAAACTTCATGCTCAGTCACAAAATCACTTTTTTTTTTTTTTTTTTTTTTTTTAAAACCGTGAGCCAGCACCAAGTTGTTCTGTTAACCCAGATCTAGAAAAGTTGCCAGACGTTCTATCAGATCAGGTATCATTTGTTTGCTCACTCTAGCACTGTTGGGTCAGATACCATTTGTCTTCCTGTATCTCTCCTAAGTAGAAAGCCGGCAAAAGCACTGTCTGGACGGCTCTGTTTAATTAGCCAGGATGCGCCTTTGTGTCCGTTTCGGAGCCAGGCACATTTCTGTGACCCAGCGACGCACAGAGCGAGGGCTAATAAATGCAGAACAGTGGGTTCAGTCACCTTGAGGCTTACAGTTGCTTTGTGTGCAGGGCTGTACCCAGGGAGTAGTTCCTATAAATTCCCGTACGACGCCGTCTCTTGCACGCTGCTGGAATACGACCGGAGTGCAATCTGTGCTGGAGGTTGTGCAAGAGCATGCAGGACTAGCCGCCTGAGTTGGTGATCTTATACAACACACCAGTGTCAAAATCCTCATTTTAGGAGGGTTTTTTTCTCCTTGAAGCTTCATTTATTTTTCTTGTTGAGAAATTCTTGCTGAGTACCCTGATGAGAATTTTTACCTCAAGTTGTATAAGGGTACGGCCACAAATGGAATATGAGGCTTGAGGGTGCGTGTGCATTTGTGTAGAGGATTAGGGTAAACCATAATTTGCCTAGTATGTCAGGGAAAAATGTTTAATTTCATTCCTCACCAACATTACATAGCTTTTGTAATTTTTCTGCTTTACTGTCTTTTCTGAGAATCCAAAACCAAGCTTCCTTTCCTGAATGTGGGGATGAGGGAAGGTTAAATCTCACGCTATCCTTAATCCAAACAGGGGTCTGTAAAATCTACTATAATTAACAGCAGTACGTAACTAAAAGCATTTTGATTCTTTGGAAAAGAAATACAGATCAAAATCCACCAAGCCCTTATAATATATTTTATAACTCTTTTCTAGGTTTTACCTCAATTTTGTTACTGAAGAAGTGGAAAACCCTGAAAAGTATGTACCTAATTTTTTTCTTGACTTTTGAGAAAAGATTGTAAAATTTGAAATGCTATAAAAGTACTACTTTTCAGAAATTCTGCATGCTGGTCAAGTTGCTTGCTTTCCCGCAGATGTATTTGAATTGCAACTGCTTGAAGATTTGCTATTTTTGGCCTGCCGTGACCTTGTTATGTATTCTGCTTTTATGTGCACAGAAAGCAGAAAACTAAGTAGATCTCCAGGGCTCTGATTCTCCCCCTCAGGATACAAGTAAGTATCAGTGGCTCCTTTCAGTCGAAGTTACTGGTATCCTGTCAGGGAAATCTTGCCCAAGAAACTTATCTGCTGCAATATTTGGCAGTTTTGCTATGTTTAAATATTAATCAAATACTTAGTTCTACTTGTTTTATATGTCTCAGAGTTGCAGGATCTTGAATACACGTAGCACAGCATCCGATCCAATTAAGCCTAACAGGGAATATTGGTGGGAGCCTGTTTCAAAGCAGAGACGAATATTCTCGTAGCGCCTGTCTATAAAATATGGAAAGAAAAAGCTGTCCTGTTATGGAGAGTTTGATTTGGCAGATTTATTTTGGTAGATACATTTTGGTACATGTGGCCAGTCATAAAGCAATATTAACCCTTTCTAAAAATTAAAGAAAATACGCCATGTCAAACGAAATTTTGTTCTTTGAGAAAATGAACAATTTACTTCATTAAAAATTACTGGATAGATATGATTTTCTTATTTTTTTTTTAAATAAGATACCTGGCTGGGTACCAAATAACTTACTGTTTAAAAAGATCCCCAGCACTGTACACTCAGAGAACATGAAGCTACAGATCTGAGGCATGTAAAGAAAGAAAACAACCCACCAAATAGCCATCGGTAGGGAGGATGCAGAAGGGTTTTAGTTGGTTTCTTCAGAGTCTGAACCAATCCTGGTGCTGTTTAGTCTTTTCATCAGAGACCTGAAAATAATTATAAAGAAATTGATGATAAAACATGACGATGGCAGAAAGACTGGCAGATTTCCATTGTTTCAGTGCCTTTGAGGGATCTTGGCTGTTAAGATTCTTTAATGTGATCATGTATAGCAGGGAGTGTATGACTGGAAGCTGAATCCAGACAAATGCAGGTAGAAAATACAGCATTAATATTTAACAAGGTGGTTAGCTAATGATTAGCACAGGTACCTATGCAAAACTGGGCTCTTTGCTGGCAGTCTTCAGGTCAGACAGAACACCTGTTTAGAAGCTGTGCTTCCGTAAAACAACAAGTCGTTTGGCTTGGTGGAGAGCAGCTGGCTAGCGTTTCCCAGCCCCGTGGCAGACAGGGACTCAGGGCAGATGATCCAATAGCAAATCTGGGTTTCACTACCAAGGGTCAGTGTGCTTTTTAAAGTCAGGGAAGGCAGATATTTAAAAATTCCACCCTGCTTTTTTTTTTTTTTACTTTTGAAAAATCATTGTATGCCAGACTGACTTGAAGAGAAATGTGAAACTAAATAAAAGAGTGAAGTGATTCTAGTCCCAGTCTTCGACTGCTTCAGGAAATTCTGGGGAGTTGAGTTAGGAGCCATACTCTTGGTCTTGGGATCAAAAGCATTTGCTAGAAGAGATATCATTTGTAAATTATCATGTGGTTACCAGCAATACTGTGTGATGGTTTTGAACATACACATGCCTACCACCCTTTGGGATTTTTCATAAACTTGCATGTCTCTGCAGTCCTCTTAACTGTGTGGCGATTAACTGAAATTATTGGCAATTTTCATTACAGCTATTTTCGTTTATGTTGACTTTTTTCCTTGTGGTTTGAGTCAGAGGAGTGCATATTTTTGAACATGTTGCCCTCTGCTGCGTAGGACAGAAAGGCATAGCCCTTTTTTTTTTTTTTTTTTTTTTTTTACACACATTGTATCACAGCTAAGAAAAGTGGTGTGGGTTAGATTTGGGGTTTTTCTTCATTGCAGCTGGGCTGTGAGGGAGTGACACTCTTTCTGCCCCCACCTCTGCTCAAGTCAATTGTGCTGCTCGTGGGAATGCAGGACCAGGGGACAAGCTGCGGAGCCTGGCTGGCTTGGTGTATTCCAGGGTGGCTCTGGAAAAAACAGCTCAGTGTTACATCTGCAATGTTGTCGCAAAGCTGTTAAGGCTTCCCTTCCCCGCTCTTCTTCTTGGGGGTTGCACTTTGAGGGGACGATAGGAAAAGATCCCGGTGTTTACAGCGAGGTGCCTGGGATCGCAGTCTCCACGCGCAGGTACAAATACACAGTAGAAGAGACCGGGATTTTAAATGCTGCTAAATAAGTGGCAGATGATCTCAGCGCAAGTGGCTAGCTACCTGCTGTGCTGGCGGAGACCTCTGCACCGCCTGTAGCTGGGGATTCTGGGCTCTCTTAACCTGAAACAACCAATTAAACGGAACAGTTGTATGATATTTTTTTTTTTTTTGTCCAGTTGCCACCTGGGAATGGCTGTGTTGGAAAGACGTCTAGCTGAATGGGGGCCTGCACAGCCACCATTTCCAAAGATGCAGGGCAGGGGACTAGTGCGGGCTAATCCCAGGGGCAACAGTCTCGGCTCCCACCAAACTCCGGGCAGGCATTAGGTA
>KL261928.1:17372-29199 GCA_000699545.1 Podiceps cristatus | reverse complement strand
TAAGCATTCATTAGAACTCAACTGCTTTTTTATAATTTTCTTTTTTTTTTTTTTTTTTTCCATCTAAAACGCTGACTTTTATTCTTGTTTCATGCCTTAAGTTAAAGGTTGCATATAGTGCTGCAGAGATACCGTGTACCTGTTTTTAAAAAGGAAGAGGGATGTATAGGCTTGAACCACTTAGAGTTTGTAACAGCTCCAGGTGTGCAATTTGTAATGTTTGTCAATGGTTAGGGATGCAAATTACTTACAGCAACAGAAGTGAAACGCGGTGGTGCCTTCTGCACTGCGCGTGCCAAGGTAAATGTTTGCCCGAGAATCAGTCACAGTTGCGTATTTCCAGGTGTGAGGCAGCTTTTAAAGTAACAGGCAGCTGGTGCTTAGATGAGTGATCAGCAGTGTCCCCACCTGAACCAGCCTTCTGCAAACCCGCAGCTGAGTGTACTGAAAGAGTCGTGGGGCGGGAGCACGGTTACATCGGGGGAATGCAGCAGAGCTCTGTCAGAGAGCGGCCAAGGGCCCGCGCTCGTGGAGGCCTGGCTTTAAACCCCCTTTTAATCTGGCCAGTCCCGGACTCCCTCTGCGCTCTTGTGGTATTGTGGGGGGTGAGAGAGAGAGAAGGATCAGGGCCATAGAATATACCCTGAAGAGCGCAGGAAGATGGAAACATCTGCTTTTAGACATTAAGGTTTTCCAGGTAGGGACGGCTTTGTTTGCTGCGGTGTGCGCAGGACCAGCAAGTGCCACTGGAGGGGAAGGGGGGATGCTCGTGTCCTTGCCCCAGCTGCTCCTGTCCTCCTGCCGAGTGGCTGTTTGTACAGCCAGAAAGGGCTCCTGAAGGCTGTGGGAGTCTGTGTAGGTGCAGCAGCCTGCCTAGGCACAGTAAATTGCAGATTTAGGTCTATAAATAGGATAAATACTGTGTGCCAGAGGCACTGAGGTACCTAGGTGATACGGAATCCTAGATAGAGATTGCTGGCAGAGAGACGGTGGAAATGAGCCAAGTGGAGAGGAGGCGCCCTTTAAATTATAGAAGGGAGAATGGAAAAAAGAAGAAAAAAATCTGAAAGTGCATACCATTACTTTTTGAACAGATTTTTGGAAGCAGTGCTGATTCTCACTTTGGAAATGTCACAGTCCCTTCTTTTGTATAAGAAAAAGGTCATTATTATAACCCCAGTTATCATAGGATGTAAAAGTAGCTGTTTCTGTCTCCTGCTAAACCCCCTTTACATGTCTCATTTTTAAGCATGAACTCATTTCTTTATTCCTCTTTGTTAAAGTGCTTTCCCCATACAATATTAGTAGGACCTGAAGCAATGTGAAGTTGATATTTGTTTTACAAGGAGCTATGGTTGCAGTGTTCAGCTGTTTTAATCTACATTTTTTTTTAAAGGAGCCTGAAATAATTTTATTATCAAGAATATGTGGATGAACATTGAAATATAATAACAGATATCTTTTTTACTTTTTAAATTATGCTTTGCATACGTGTGCTAGGTCAGTAGTGACTGCTACTTGAAATGGAATATCTGAATAATCCTTGAAACAGAGCTTCACTATAATAACCTCATGCATCCATGTCATGTGCAGCTTTGATCTTTTTGATTTTCTTACATTATAAGGATCAGCCCTACTCAAACTGAGGTCAGATTGTATTGTCTGAAAAATAAGTGAATGAAGGAGCAGCCAGGTCTCTGAGAGAGAATTTGTCACCTGAAAATTGACAAGAACCGTGTTGCCTGGAGCAGTAAATTTAGAGGACTGGAAATCGAGTGTGTTGAACTTTCAAACTCATTTCTTATACATAGTCTTTGAGCTCATCTGTACTCTTGAGCATCCGCTCTGTACTCTCAAGAAACAGACCCAGGTTTTTCAATCAAGACCCCAAACGGCATTTCCCTCCTCCCTTCCTAGGCGGAGCAGGGTCCAGGCTCCGCGCTCTAGTTTGTCAGGAATTTTGACAGAGTCCAGATGAGAAGATAACACAGGAGTGTTTTTACATTACAGCAATGTCTTCCGAGCCTCATCAAAGTCAGGGCCAGACTGTGTCAGACGCTGGCCAAAGAGAATCCCATTTTAAAAAAATTACATTCTATGTCTTCAGTATGAGCAGGTGATGAGCGTGGAAACTTCATGTTATAAAGATTAGGCTCTTGGTAGAAGAGAAAGAAAACATTATTTCACTTTAAGAGAAGGGAAACTAAGACTTGAATTCCTCAATGACTTCAAGGAAGTTTGTGATCAAGTGGGCAACTAGAGGTATTGATTCACAGTCCTCCTTTAACTCAAAATCATATTATTTCTTTGGCAGTGTAAGATTTTGTTAGTGTTGTTGAACTTAGGAAATATTTTTCCTTTAGTGGTCTTCAATTTCAGTTGTATAAAATGATGAATAGGAGATTTTAAAGGATGTGGAATCTGAAAATATTTTATGGCAAAAAGTTCAATTCATTTGTAGTTGCATTTAAGCATAGCCGCTATTTGACATAATCTTTCTTTTTTATTTTATATTTTTATTTTATTTATTTTTTAACATTATTTTTCTTTTTTCTTTCCCTTATTGGGCCATTTCATTTGCAAATATTCTGTCTCTGTTTGTAAAATACCTTTGGTCCAGTCCAGGCAATCTATCATTGTTTAAAAAGTTACACAGTGCAAAGAACATATTATTGAGATGTATAGTGTTTATAAGCCTGGTCTCAGATTGATAAATCATGTCTTGTGCTGTTGAAAAGCCAAGAAATGAATTGCTTTGCTATGACCTTGGGGTCTGAGATTAGTCAGTTTGTCTATTAGATTTTTCCAGTGTTCTTTTCACTTCATTTATTCCTTCTTTTTTTAAGAAACCAAGAAGCCGTAGATGTATAGTAAGCCACTAAGGCTTGATGTCATCAGACATTTTGTAAAATCAGGGTACCAAAATGTTTGATATAATCTGTTTTTATATTGGGTTTAAATAATGTGAGTGTCATGTCTAATTAATTAATGTGTACCACCCATTTGTATTAATTAAAGTTTAAAGTCACACTTTGCATCTATGAGGACTGAGTGAGAGAAACATGGTATTAGAGGGTTTTTTCAGGGTGTCTAAGCATCTTAGGGGATGGGAGGGGAATGGCAGCTAAGACGCTAAAACTCTTCCAGCCCCCTACTTCTTTGTGGCAATCTAATTTTTGACACCTCACATTAGGATGCACCCCCCGTCCCAAAATCAATGAGGAACTTAAATTGCACTGTTGCTCACCGTCAGTCTAGACCATGACTAGTTATTCCTGGTAATAATAACGATGAAAAATATTTTTAATGTTTTTTGCGAGGATGCAAGCATTTGCCATTTCTGCGTCTCTGCTTCTTTGTTCATTTTTGTTATTTTATAATTTAATGATAAGCTCTACTCTGAAGAGGAATATTAATATTGATTGTCTTAGGCAGCAGAAAATGAATAGTCAGAAGTTTATCTCACTGCAGCTATGCCATCTATTTCAAACACACCTCATCACTGCTTTTTACTCAGGAAAGACAGATGATGTAGTTGAAGGACTGAACTGGGACTCAGCAGATCTAGCTCAGGCACAAACCTGCTGTGAAAATGGAGGGTGGGTTCCTTCATCTTTTCACGTCCTGTTTCCCTCCTTTTTCTCCTCCCCTTCTTTTCTCTGTCCACTTTATGGAGTGGGGAGGTGTCACCTCCCGGCTTCATTTTTGGAGTATTTATGTCCTTCCAAGGGCAGGGGTGAGCCATGGGCTCTGGGGAATCAAAAAAAGTTCATTTGGATTTAAAAATCTAAGCGCCTGCTCCTTGAACTGAAGGCCTTAGCAGACTTATTTAACCCTGCATGTGGATTCTTTAGGTCCCAGTCCTCTAAAGACTCATACGGTACCAGTAGAAGAAGGAATCTTGTAGGTCCCTGTGCAAACCCACAAGTAACTAGCACCTGGGGGTGTTCCCCATGGGGATGCAACCTTATTGTCAAGTAAACTTTGGACAAGCCTTTCTCTCAAAGTAGCTGGGCATAAATACAGTTCCTTCCTTTTAAGTCTGACACTGGATGCAAGTATCCTGCCTAGATATAAGCAAAATAGCTTTGGTACACTAGAGTCTGAAATCTTTCTGGAGTTATTTTGTTCCACCTACTAGTAAAAGATACATTTGACTCCAATTCATTTACTTTGTGTCAGGCTACAGCGTCAAATATTCATAAATTATAGGATTACATTGTGATATTTTATCTGAAGATAATCAAAAGAGACAAAAGCTAATCTTTCAAATATTTTGCAAAGCCCATTTGCTCAAGTGAATTCGTCAGATTACCTTAAAGGGAAAGTCATGTCATTTAAGTGAGCATTTGCATTTTGTCTTCAATATATTGTTTGTGTCTTGGGTTATTTTTCTATTTAAATACATATTCTCCATGATAGAATTAGCATGTTCTAATTACTTCCCCCTGCTGTTTTTATATGTCACTTCAATAGAAATCTTATTCTTTCTAAATTTTACTGTATCTAACAGTGTAACAGGTTACATAAATTCCCTCAGTTATCTGCCAAGCATCTCAGAAGATGAGATGTCCAAACACTGGTGAATCTAACAGCACTTTCCACACTTTAATTGTGCCCTGGTTGAGGGCTAAAATGATAGATTTACAATCATGCCTTCAGAACTGTAAAATCCTTTAATGGGGAGCTGAATCTGCCAAATAAAGAAAAGAAATTAATTTACTTGATCAAATATACGTAATCAAAACCAAGCATAGGTTTTGCTATTCGTAAATTGTATGAAAAAGCTTTTAATTAAGAATGTAATTCAGTAGTATTTGTGTGCATTTGAGAGGGAGAAGATACTTAATAGTTCGTAGGGGAGCTGGTTCACCAGCATGACACGGTTCTTGATAAAATGAGCTTTCCTTTCTCACTAACCTTATTAACTGCTAACTGTTTGCGTGCCTCGCATCGTCAACTCATTCAATATAGTTTTTTATAAAATGACTGATAATTCATTTCTGAAACTATGTGTTTCAGTCTTGGATGCATGTTTTTAGATGAGTTCAGATGCCTTAAATCTCAGTTTGGGAACTAATTTTTTGATCTTCACTAAAAAAATTAATGTTTTAATTAAAGGATGCTGCTGCTTCTCTTGCTGCAAGTCAGAAATTCTCTTATGAGTGGGATCCAAATGTTCTGAGTTGCTTTGCTCTTATTTATCATCTTTTTTTCACTAAAACTCCTAGTTTGGGAGACTTTAATTGACCGATAGTTTGTTACACAGGGGTTTCCCAAACTGTCAGTTGAAGACCATGGGTACAACATCAGGCTGACAAATGCTCGACAAAATATTACGTGGGAGGCAATGCAGTTGCTAGCTGTGACACGATATGCTTCATAAATACAACTTGCTGGTAGGAAGGAGTAATTATTATTTAATTTTGCACCTGATCTCAGCTAATTTTTGCTGATAGTGTGGGGCAGCTTGGATTCAAGACCAATCACAAAGCCGGGGGTGGAAGTATTGAAAATACCCTCTGGCCAGATTTTGGCTATGATCTCAGTTTAGACCCAGTAGTATTGCAGGCAGATTTTCTTGCCATGCTTCCTAATTCCTAAGGGGAGGTGAAATCAATGGGGAATAATAAGCTTTTATAAAAAGCCACCAGCCTTCCTTCAGGACATACTCCTTTTGCTGTTGCACTGTCCTGCACATCAGCGAGTGGAACTTTTGAGTCCCAACTAAAAGGATCTTGAAGGAAAAATCCATGCTGGAGCAGCAGATGCTGTGGCAGATTCTGCTGAGTTGTGGCTCCAGCTTCTCCTTCTCTTTTCTGTCTCCATCCAACCCCCTGCAAGATGTGCTGTAAATGTCCTACCCTTGATAATCAGTTGGTTCTGCTGAGGATGGATGCAATTAAGCAAGCCACACGTGAGACGCGCAAACTTGCTTGTGAGCCGTACTTGGGGTCTGTCTGCAACCGGATTCGGTGAGGGTCACTGAATCCACAAAAGATTTTCCACCAGCTGGAACGAACAAGGGAAACTGTGATTGTAACTGTGTTAGCAGCTTGAGTTAAAACAGGGAAAGGCCAGGATGGAATTGAAATTGTAACTCAAATTAAAATCCAAGTAGTTGGGTTCTTTTTATTAAAAAAAAAAATAATTAAATTAAATGGTACTATTAAATTAAATGGTACTATTTTTTTTTGAGTTTGATAACATGGGTTACCCCGTACTATTGCAGTGCAGAGACATCTCTGGCTTTGCAATTTTTGAGAGTTCCAGCACACTAGCTACCATATATAATATCACTGAGGATGCAGATTCAGTCCTTTATTTCTTATTTTCCATATTCCAGGCTGTTGAACACAAATTCCTCCTACCACACCCAGGTGTCCCTTGCCCCACAGGTGCAGTGGGTCCTCCTCAACAGCAATGCTGTGTCATAAGAGAGAGGGAACTGAGAACACACCAGGAAAACGTGGTGTGCTGTGCAGTTTGAGTCCAGCGTCATCTAAATCGAGTATGCAGAAAGACACTCTGCAATCCTGAATCCCCTGCCTTGTCTTTGATGCATGCACTTTGTGTCCGAGCGGTGCTTTGACTTCACCAGAGCAATGCCTGCAGACAGCGAGGGGCAGGGAAGATGACTGGCTGCATGAATTGCCCTCGACCGGGGATCACAGGGAGCGAGGGCTGCAGGTTTCATTGGGCACCATTCCTCTTCCTCGCCTCTGCAGGTGGTTGGAGCAGCTGCTGGAAGGGCATGCTGCTTCCCAGAGCCTCGTGTTTTCCTTGCGCATTTACTGAAGGACTGACCTAATGGATACTGTCACAATCTATAGCGTCCAGGATCATGTACATTACAAATGTTCAACATATACGTGGTTCAGCCTGGAGAAGAGAAGTCTGCGGGGAGACCTGATTGTGGCCTTCCAGTACTTAAAGGGGCCTATAGGAAATAGGGGGAGAATCTTTTCAGTAGGGACAATGGTGATAGGACAAAGGGTGATGGTTTTAAACTGAAACAGGGCAGGATTAGATTGGATATAAGGAGGAAATTCTTTACGATGAGGGTGGTGAAGCACTGGAATGGGTTGCCCAGAGAGGTGGTGGAGGCCCCATCCCTGGAAACATTCAAGCCCAGGTTGGACGGGGCTGTGAGCAACCTGATCTGGGTAATGGTGTCCCTGCTCACTGCAGGGGGGTTGGACTAGATGGGCTCTGGGGGTCCCTTCCAACCCAAAACATTCTATGATTCTATGTTATTATATCTTTTTCCTTTTCCCTTGTGGAGTTTCTTTTCTCATATTTTTTGGTGCTTATATGAGTGCTGAGCCCTGTGGTGCAATCCCACGCCACAAGAGAGAAATGATCTTTGGGTGCAGTTTTCAGGCACTGGTATCTTTGTCATTGGCGGCTGCTTTCTAAACACAAATTTAGCATTTGAATTGGTTCCAGTCTTTCTATCCCCTACTTCCACTTTATTATCTTTCTATTTTAATGTAAATAAACAAAAAAGTGATGTTCTGTTTGAAAATGACTGCAGTGAAGAGCTACCTGTGACAGGGTTTAAACTAATATGCCAGTCAATATGTGTAAATTGGAAAAGAGGCTGATGTAATCTATAGCGTCTGTAAAGGTTTCAAAGATGTACCTTGATCATTAATTAAGACAAAAAGAATGTCTCATAAAGTTACTGTTGAGGAGACTAATAATTCACTATTGAATGAAGAAAGGCAAGGTCACTTGTATAATTACCTCTTCTAACATTTATATTCCTTGTATAAAATGCTCCTACTCAGACAAGAGTTGAGCTGATGGCCATGGAAATATTCAGGACTAGGAAGTGCAGATTTCATACTTAAGCTTTGAAGGCATACTAAAAAATAATGTAGTTGTCTTTATCTATTTGTTCTGTTTGAGTTTTGAAGTATGATTTACTGTTTCATACAGTCAAAGTTAACTCATAGCACATGCCTGGCATGGGTGTTTAAGTAAGGGTGGGTGAAAAAATGGAAGCAAAAAATGAATGCTATAGATTGGAAGCTTGTAGAGTGGAATTGCTGTGCTGGGTTTTAGCTGTGGATTTGTGTATTGAAATTAATAGTGGTTTTACTATTCTTTTTCTCTTTGTTATCTGATATAGGATCTGATTCCAATTCCTTTTATGTCCAAGAATGTATTAGAGATATGGCAAAGATGTTAGCACAGGAATCGGGAAGGTAGTCAGCTACCTGGAAAATCAAAGATATTCAGCAAACATAGCTGGAGGATGGAAGGAAAAGGAGAGGGAAAAAGATAAATTGCAAAGGTAGAGGGCACAATACCACACCGCTACCTGCCGGGACACAGGGCTGGCAGTGGTTCTGTTCCTGGGCACGCTGTGAGGAGGGTGGAGGGTGAGGCAGGGTGGGAGAGCAGGCTGCCCGCGCAATGACCTCCCTGCTGAGCCCCTGCCTGCATTAAGGCAATGCCTCAGAAGCCATTGCTTTGATATGTTTCTTTCTGTTTATGTAGACTCTCTGGTTTAAGATAACAGGCCCAACTTCAGGTGAAAATGACTGAATGAAATCTCTCAGAATTCTGGAAGCGCTCAGAACTTTTTGAAGATTATTGGTAGGTCTGAAATGCGCCACTGGGGCAGGCTCGGCTGATGGAGAGGTTCCCTCTGGATCCTGTGGGCCGACTAGCAGGAGGAGTGACGAGCCGGACTGCGGGCCGCCCCGGTGCGTTGCCTTATTCTTTCCGATCGATGCATAATGTAGAAAGAGGCTCTGGGCTAATCAGTTCTGCAGGGGACAAGGATGTTTCAGCTTTTGATTTGAGCAAGTGACTACCTTTGTCTATTTAACGCTGACCGTGTAGGCTGTCGTGACCAGGTACCAGGTTATTGCTCAGAGCGTATGTGGAAGAGGCAAACACCAAATGGAAGTGGACGCTTAAAAGGCAAACCCTCAGCCAAGTTTCTTAGCCTCTGCCAAGCCCGTGGTACCTGTTTTGAGGAAGCAAAGTTCAGGGGGCTCAGCTGGAGCTTCCTACCCTCCCTCCCCCTCCAGAGGCTGGGGGGCTGAGAGGCCCGCCGACCTTCCTCCCCCCCCGCCCCCTCCAGAGGCTGGGGTGCTGAGAGCCCCGCAGCTTTGCAGGAGCTGGATGGCCGTTGCGGAGTCTTGCAGCGCCTCCGGCCCTGAGAGTTTCGCAGAGCTTTGGTGGCTCCGAGGCGTAAGGATGCGGTAAGTGTAAGCGCTCGCTTCAGCTTGGGGCGGTGGCCACCCGGCCTGTCCCTGCGGCGGCTGTTCCGTTTGCCTTGCGCGAGCAGGTTGCTCCTTTCCAGCCCTTCTGGCTCAGTTTGCTTGCTGATGTGATAACCTGCTGAGTGCAGGGTGTGTTTGCTTTGCTTTTTTTTGTTTTATTTTTTTTTTCTTTCTCTTTTTTGTTTGTTTATGTGAATCACTGTTACTATGAATCAGCCCTGCTAAGGAAGTAAAACAAACGTTTATTCACAGTCTCCCCAGGTAGTTGGCAAAAGCCTAATCTGCTTTAGCAGCAAGCTAATGTAATGTAACAACAAAGCAATGTAACCTCCTAAGTTCCCACTGCCCTGCATTTTTTCTTCATTATCACCAGTTCAGCACTCAAGATACAGGTGAGCCTATTTTAACATCGGTCTCTCTCGCATTGAGGGGACGTAGCAGTACCTGGATGGAGGGGTGACAGTATCCTCTTTATGGGAACCCTGAGCTGCTCAGCAGAATATTCATTGAAGGAATAAAAAAATCTTTTTCAAGACTGATGTACTGCTAAAGCTCCAGAGCTGTAAAACACACTATATTTTGCTGGAGAGATCATGGGTCTCTCGGGACTAAGCTAGCTCATCTCTTGGCTTCGGTGAAGGTCCCAGGCTTTCATTAGACGTTTTCTTTCTTTTTCAGTTCATAAGCAGGTGGCCTGACTGAATTTACTGGAAAAGAGGTGAGACAGCAGTGCATTGATGGTAGATAGAAAAGCGAGTAAACTCACCAGATCACTTATAACCAGATGGGCAAAAAGAATTCGCCCCAGTAGGAATCAGCTAAAGCTGTATCTATACACTTACAGCGACAGCCATGGCACCGAGTCCTTCATGCCAAACGCACCAGGCCAACTCAACAACCTTTTGTCTACGTAAAGATTACTGGTTCTCAAACCAGTTTTTCATTGAACTATGATATATTGTCCCTTTGTATGCTAACGCAATGCATGGAAGCCCTGGTTGTACTCAGCTGATAACCCCTGTCAGAGTATGCTCTGGGCTAACAGCGGGGTGCAGGCAAGGTGGTTCCGAGCCTGCCTTTCGATAGGCAGCACAATCGCTGCGGCTCCTCGGGGGGCACCTAATCCTTGTGAAAGGAGTGTGGCGAGGGGATGCAGACTTCATCCCTGGCACTAGCACCAACCCTCTGCAAGGTGCACCTGGAGCGGCCAGCTCACCGGCCTTCGTTGCTGTCAGTGTACCCTTCACATCTGGAAAGAAAGCACCTGTGGTTTATGCTGCTTTTGGTGTTTGTGCTGCTCTGTGGCACAGGTAAAGTTCTCCGGGGTTTTCCCCTTCCACTCCAAAACAGGAGCCTGATTTCCTCTGACGCTGGTGCTTTTATTTCCTTATCTACCAATGCTTGGGCATTCACTGGGGCGGGGGAGGGCGATTCTGAGCACTTGCCTTAATGTTCCGGTCTGAGATTTAAATCTGAGTTTCAAATAACATTGAAATCTCACTGTAAAGCCCAGCAGAAGCCAAGAAATTCCTTGTGAAATTGCATAGATGTAGATCAGTCTTTGCTCACGGGTACTGCCAGTGTAGTTAACGTTCTGTGTATAGAAAAAAAGGGGAGTCTCACAGCTGTTTCTCCTGTTATTTGTAATTACATATGACTACTA
This sequence comes from Podiceps cristatus, assembly GCA_000699545.1. NCBI lineage: Eukaryota > Metazoa > Chordata > Aves > Podicipediformes > Podicipedidae > Podiceps > Podiceps cristatus. The sequence goes on along the minus strand of KL261928.1, from coordinate 18,294 downwards.
ATTTAATTCACAGTTTGATCTGTACTGTGGTGCATCCTTTCCTGGCTGCAGAAGACCAAGAACTTCTTTGTGCCCCTTTTGTTTCCTTTTCCCTTTAATGCTGAGCCTCAAAAATGACAGTGTTACGTGAGCATGGTCTTATACCAGAAGCAGCAGCAACATCTTGCATGCCATTAACAGTTACCTTTTGCCTGAGCACTACCTAAAACTTCTATAGGCTGATGCAGGCAACTAATGAACTAAGAAAGTGGGATAACATTTTTTTGCTGGTATAAGATACCAAATGGGAGAAGAAAAAAGCAAAAAGTAATGGACTTAATGTTCTTTATTGTACTTATGTGCATCAGATTGGAGTTTTATAACTGCACAGTTATTACCACGTGCTGTGTTATCAAGGGTACTTATCATTTAGAACAGCACGGTCAAAATATCAATAGCAATGGTATTATCATACACGAGAAAAGGAATATATTCCACTTGGTTCAGCTAGCAAAATAACTTATTCAACTTTAATACTGTCTTTTTGGATGAGACATTCAATGGAGTCATTTTATTTGATTGTTCAGCTTTAATAAGTAGTGACATTACTGACTTATAATTACGATATGTAATAGTTGTATAAAGACAATTTGGCTTTCTGCATCTTTCCTGTAGATGATTTAGGGGAGGTTTAGGTTAGATATTAGGAAAAACTTCTTCACTGAAAGGGTGGTCAGGCATTGGAACAGGCTGCCCAGGGAAGTGGTTGGGTCTCCATCCCTGAAGGTATTTAAAGAACGGATAGATGCGGTGCTTGAGGGCATGGTATAGACGGACTTGGCAGTGATGGGTTAACGGTTGGACTCGATGATCTTAAGGGTCTTTTCCAACCTTGACAATTCTATAATTCTATGAGCATCTGTTTGATCACAGAATTTCCATC
>KL261928.1:0-17321 GCA_000699545.1 Podiceps cristatus | reverse complement strand
CCTACACGAGAGCCGGTTTGTGTGTGTGCGTATGGGTTTACTGATGTTCTGGAAGCAGGTCACTTTGTGTAGCTTATACTTTGATATTTGGCTGTGAGTGTGTTGGAATTTTAAAGGCACAGTGACAGTGATATTTTATTTAAGGAAAGAATATTGTTAACTAACAGTCTGTAAGGGTTTTCAATCATTTAAATTACAGTATAGCCTATATCCATGAACTGTAAACTAAGAGGATTTATATAAGATTATAATGGCTCCAGAGGAGCTGTGAAGTGAATAATCTGCATTTTACAAGTTGCACTGCTGTGGCCTATTATGTCAATCCTCATTCACTTGTAACACTTGTTGTTGAGCAAGTACTGTTATTTGCATCTTCACCTTGTCATCATGTTTTCTTCATTTCAAAAAAATTGACTATATAATAACAGTATTTAATTTTTTGAAGTGTGCTGGGATGAAATGTCCCTTAGAAGAGTAGTTTTGATATCATTATTTGAAAAGATCTAACAGCAATAAAGAGACCTCCTCCATAGACTATGAGAATGGGTAGAGAATAGGAGCACTGTAGTATGACAAGAGGTTTAACTTCTGTGTTGGGGTTATTTTAGAGAAAGAAGAGTAAGATTCATCCTACAGTGAAGGAGTGACAGGCGCTTCTATATTTTCTTGCCTATTTATTACAGGGAAAAAAAAAACAGTGCCATGCAAAAACAGACAAAAATAAAGATTTATCCACAACGAGCATAGAAGACCATGAAATTCCATTTCCTTGGGCAAAACTTCATTAGGGATGAGCTTCTTGTGGGTCTAAGGACAAAATATTTCTATAGATGTGAAAAATAAGCAGCATCACTTTAGCATCCTTGCTTGGTGCTTGCAAAAGCCTTAAGTCTTTTTCTTAGGCACAGGCTATCCCAGACACAAAGGGGTCCCAGCTGTAGGCCCTATGGGCATGAGGTTGGCTGTGGTCAGAGTCAGGATGCTCTCCTAAAGGAACTACCCTGGACCTTGATGAGTTACATATTTTCTCTGCTCCTAAGAAAATAATCTCCCTCACAGTGGCCCAAATCCTGCCAGGTGCTTTGTGCTTATTTTGGTTACTGGAACAGGCCTTATCAGCACTTTTGCTAAACTAATACATAAATTTGTCCTCTTCCACAGAACTGATGTTTTCTCTAGGCTTACGTTGAGGGGCAGATGTCAAGAAGGATGGTACTAGACAGTGTGCAAGGGAGTGCCAGGGCATAGAGCTTTTGGATGGCACCATTAAGTGTTTTTTAATAGGTTGATTTTGAGTCAGAATAAGAGACAGTGCAGTAAGTTCTGTGTAAGCCATCATTATCACTTTGGTTTTAGGATTTTAGTGTGAAAGAGTAGTACAGAGGGTACACTGAACAGTATGCAATTGCAAAGACGAGTCAGTCTTAAAACCCTGGGTCTCATTGACTGTGCTGTCCATGATGATTGAGTCACCACCCTTGCAGGTATTTAAAAGACATGCAGATGTGGCGCTTAGGGACCTGGTTTAGTGGTGGACTTGGCAGTGTTAGGTTAATGGTCAGACTTGATGATCTTAAGGGTCTTTTCCAATGTAAGTGATTCTATGATTCTGCCATTGAAAAAGATTAATAATTCTGTCTACTTCATGCCACTATCCAATCTGAAGTACCTTGAAGGAACGTGATCCACAGAAAGGTTTCAGTACAAACTCTCTAAGGGTTGCATTTAAAATTTCTCAGCCTGGACCCAGAAATATGAAAATCTAGACTTACCAGAGATTATGACATTTTAAAATATTTTTCTTCATGACATTGCTTCATCATTTATTTTAAAAAAAATGTTCTTCTATGCATGTGTTTGTAGTTCAAGTATTAGAATTTTTAGTGGAAGAGTCTTTCTGCTTAGTGATATTTCCTTTCTCAAAACACTAAAGGTAATAAACCAGAAAAAGTTGATATTCCCATTTGAACTCCATTCAGGCGCCTCCAGTTACTGCATGCTGCAACAGCGTATTTCAGCTCAGACTTGGAGTTTTCTGAATTTCTCTCCTGTGTCAGAACTCGGTCATTTCTTACTGAGTTATTTCAGTGTGCTATATGACCCGTCCCCCATCTGTAGCCACTCTGCCAGGCTGTCCTTAGCAAGAGCCTCATTTCCTTCCTTTCTGCAGAGAACACTATTTATCTGCTGGACAGCCCCCTCCCTGGCAGTGCAGTATTGTTTAGACATCTCCTTTTAATTTCATTTCAACCCTTTTATATATTTTAAAATGCTAATGCTTCAAGGCACCCACAGTTACCATTTTTCTCATTTTGAATTCCTTCAGAAGAGGAGCCTTTCTTGGTAAATGATATTTCGGTTTCCATGGTGCTCCTTATTACAAGGAGCTGCTCTTTTCATCACCGAATGGTGCAATTTCCATTCATGCCAAAATATCAATGGTAACATACAGCAGCAAATTGTTCCTTTATGATCCTTGGCATTGTGGAAATTCTCCTGCTCAAAATTAAATGTCAAGGAATTTAACAAGTATGAAAAATCTGACTCCTTTGATGCATGCATGCACAGAGACACGCGCTCCTCCCTCCATCCCTCTGCGCACCTAAGCATTTGTCTTCCCTTGTTACCATAAAGCATCATTAATATGCTACCAGTGATGCCTCCTAAGAAGTTTAGATGCAGGGCCGAGGGGGTGGTGTTCCCTCTTGGACCTTCCATGGGAGCTGAACGAGGTGTTTTGTATTCAGGCTGCTTGTTCCCAGGCTCTGAGCTTGAGCTGCTCATTTTGGGAATGATAGCAGCCTCGCCAGCCTGCTCCCTTGCGTTACTCACAGTGTCGCTTTGCCATTTGCCATACCGTAAATCAGAAATGTATGTCCTCAGTATAGACAATAGAAATACGTACAGATCATGGCAGGGCTCTGCTTCCACCCCGACCCTGCTGCCTGCAAATCCTCAGGTACTGTGGGAGTATGGGAAGGGTGGTGTGACAGACAGCATGGTTTTATTGGGATTCATTTTGTAACCACCGGAATCTCTTTTCCTGGCAACAACATTATGGTAGCCACTGTCTGCTGGCTTAGGTTTCTCTGCTATGAGGCCTGATCTGCTCATTTCCCACCTCAGTTTCCCTTGTTTATACTGGTAAATATCCCCCTCGATTACTGCCAGCGCTCTGCCAACTGCTGTCTTCGTGCTGCACGGGAAAGCAGCCGAGCAGGACGGCAGCTCTGCCGGCTCCTAAGTCTGCAGGGAACTTCAGGAGACTCTGTCTTTCCTACAAAAGTGATTCTGCCTGGAGAAAGTAGACTCTGTTCATAAATCAGGTGCTCAGAGAATTAACAATTTCAAATTCCCAGGCTTCCTGTAATAAATAAAACTACTCTTAATATGCAATTACATCTTCACACCCTTCTTATTGCATTTATTTTAAGTCTGGCAGTGAGGTATGTGTCTGTGCAGAGCAATTAGGAGGCAGTTAGATTTGTGATCCCGTGCTACCTAAAGCAGCTTGGAGGAAGTGCTTTGAATTCCTGCTCTGCCCCACTCCCCTTCATTTCCATATATGAGCTTGAGGCAGGCAGGTGTTTTTGTTTTTACAGCCCCATGTCAGGTTTGTGGTTATAGCTTCCTTGCCTCCAAGCAAGCACCGTGATTTACTATTGCTTCTCACCATAATCTACCCTACTGGCAGTGCTGTAAGCGCTTCCAGCACATAGGCCTTGGAAAAAAATAAAATGCTGGAGCTTGTGAAAGAGCAGAGGTGGTCCCTTCATCTCCCGTCTGAGCGCAAGCTAGGCAATAAAAGTCAAATCTGAGCTTTTGTGTCTCTGGTGGAAAAAGCCACAAACTTCCTAGAGTACCGGAAAGTTTCCCACAAAGGAAATAAACGGAGGATGTCAAAACACTGGTGCTAGATAGAAGGGTGGAAGTCATTCATCAAACCCAGGAGGGACAATAGATTTGTATTTGAATCTTCCGAATATAGACTATGCTACTTTTTAAAAGGTAAGCTTTTGTGAAAGACAGTGGCAGACATCGTTTTAATTATAGGTCCAACCTAAACCACACCTTTATTGCAGTATGCTAGAGAAATGAGCATCTTCATCTGAGCATCTTCACCGTCATTTTAGGCTCTGAAATGCTAAATGCAGATCCTTTGTTAGAGATCCTGCTCATCTGCTGCCCTTATTTCCAGGCACCTGACTTTTCTCCAGTTGAGTCTGCGCGGCTCTCTGGTACCCATCATGCCTGAGTTCCCAGGGCAAGGCTAGCTCCGTGCGGGGGTGGCTAGGCCTGACTATTGCAATGGGAAAGAAAAGCCAGCTTAGGTCTTTGGGACCTTTAGGTCCTCGGGAGGGGTGTGACTTGAGGTCAAGTTACATTGCATAACAAATGCCAGGTCTGATTATTCCTACCTCTCTTGTCTCTTGGAAACAGTCCAACTTCGTATGACGAGGCTGCAGATGAGGTAACGTGAAGATGTTAGATACTGGCACTTGATGGACATATGTAAATGGTTTATCAAAGAGCTGACTTCTCACTCACGGGATGATTTATATGTTATGTTTCAAGTCTGTGTTCCATTTATTTTTTTTTTGAGAGAGATTTTTTTAAAAATTAAGCCCCTATTTTACTTGCATTTCATATTGTTTCAGCAGCTCTGTGTACTTCCTCTGGTGCCCACTTTCTGGTTCCTAACAGTGCTCATGTGCTTGCTGTACAAGAAATGTGCACGGCTAAGCTGAGACAGTGTGCCCAAGTTTTACTGTTGTAACCTCAAAACTCCTTTGTGAATGTAGCCGTCATCTTTAATATCTGCTGTGTTGGCGTAGTTTTCCTTGGGAATGCTGGGAGTGCTCTCCACTCCATGTGAAAATATTCAGGATCCTGTTTGAATGTGAGAGGTCTCTCTAGCTGGTAGTGCAAGTTTCAGAAGACTCAATTCTGCTCTTCAAAGAATGGTGTTTCATAAAAGGCATTGGCTTGAGAAGTTAGGCCTTGGGCCGTGCCATACATGAATACAGCACTCTGGTGAGATCTGGCTGGCCTGTCCGAGTCGGTACATGATGTGACTGCAGCCAGGTTCAAATCTCTATTAAAATAAAGCAAATGGCCTTGCGAGCGTAGCAATTATCCTTAGTCTCTCAAGGGCTATGGACAGATCTGCTGCTGCTTGGGACTTCAGCTGGGAGGCTTTGGCCGGAATAAGATGTTACGGAGAACAGTGTTACCCTGTGCAATCAGTACCTTTCTGGGTCTTAAGTTTTAGCCAAGAGAGTATTTATGCTAATTCACTGTTTAGGAATCCCTGCTGGAAAAGGTATTGAAAACATGAGAACTTAATAAAATCTACTGCCCTTCCCCACATACTTGTAACACAGTCTGACCCTTTGAAGTCAGTTGGTCATAGAAGACCCCTTTTATGAACTGTAACCAATTATAATCCAAACCAGTGAAGTCAAACACCAGGAAGAAAGCAAGTAATTGGGCACAGCACAAGCCCTTTTCTTCTCCTGCTAGGTGATAGAAAGCAAGAAGGTTTTTAAATGCAGACTGTGGCCTGATTCTTCGGTCTATTATCCCAGTGTCTCGCGCTGTTGTGTCTCTGCAGATGTCAGAGGTACAGAACCAACGCATGGAAACGGAGAAAGGAGCCCTTTAATGCTCGCTCCAGCGGTAACATCTGTGGAGCGTGTGGTGGGTGGTGTAAACGAGAGTGCAGCTCAACAGCTAGTCTTCCCTTTTTTTTCATTTCTCCCCTGGAAAATCGCAATCAAAAGAAGATGAAGTCTCGTAATTTAATAGTGTCTGAGCTGCAAGCCCACAAACATCAGCTCTGGTCTGGAATGTAAGGCTGGAACATATTGGGAGGCAGTGAAGGGGGAGAAGAGATGATCTGCTGAGGAAAACCTTTGCTAGAGCAAAGAAAATAATAATAACTTGTTGCTAAAATCAGTTGTTGCTGAGACCCCTATTAGTGTTTACAAATATGTGGATTCAAGGTGCACTCTGATGATTCCCATCCCTTTTGCCTCTCTATTACTGTCTTTGATTCTGTCCTGGGAGGCGGCCTTCTTTTAAGTTTTGCATGCTCCTTTTCTCATAGCAGATGGATGAGATTGTAATTTTTTTCGCACATTGACATGGTGAGAACCTTGTCATCCCTTCAGTGTAACGGGCTGTCTTGTAGGCTGCTTTTCACGTGAAAAACATGCATCAGAGATAAACAAGTTTATGTCAAAACATACTGCTTTGCTGTTGAGGCTTCGGCATTGCTGCACAGAATGACCTCCCGGGAACAGCGAGAGATATAGGTTGGGCTCTGGAATGTGGCATTTACTAAGCCAAGCCTATACATCTTCTGGTCTTGCAATGAAGTCTTGGGAATATTAAATTACCGGGGCTCTCTTACTGTTTTCTGTATTATATTTGGTTATTTTTTCTAGTATCAGGTTATTTGGCTAAATTTGCACTTGTGACTACTTCTGCCAAGCTTTGGCCCTATGGACAGTGCAATGGATGATTAGATTTTTTAAGAGTGCCAAAATCTGGAAACAGTTCGTTTGGAAAATTGCTTAACAGATTGCAAATGGTGAATAAATTATTGCACAAGGGAACTTTTGAAAAGGGTCTTGAAACTCTTGCGGTGATAAATTTTGAACTAAAGAAATATAGCATACACAGGCTCATGCTCATGAAAACCAAGCAACTCCTTCCCTGGAAACCATGTGAAGGAATTAGGACTTTTCCTCTATCCATTTTTTTTTATTTTTTTTTTTTTTTTAAATTAAATGTAACAGAAAGTATCTGTCACAATTTCCATAGCACAGTAAAGATGTGGTTTATCTCATTTAACTTTACCAGCAATTAATTGATTTGTTTAGATGCTCTTAGCTATGTTCCCAACTGGATCCAGCTTTTTCCAGGACAGTTGACTCAGTCTGAGCATTTGTAAAACCTGGGTTTGAAATGGACCCAAGGAAATGATTTTGGCACTGCCTCTGAACAAGGAAGGATGTGGTGACAATGTATTTTATACTTGTGAACTCAGCTGGCTCGGCGGGACATATTTGACTGTGTGCTGCTTGTTTCATAGAAAGAACAGCCTGCAGTGGTCACAGCCCTGGGCGCTCACTGTTTGTCGTTATAAAAGCTGTCATTAAGCTGGGATATGAGCTGTAGACTGTGGGAATGTTCCTCGTCTGATTTATTGACATTGTTGTTCTTATCTCCAGGTTCTCGCTCTGGCTTTCTTTTTCTCCCCTCCCCCGCACTTACTCGGTCTGCTCTGTGTTTTTTCTCTCAAAAATATTTGTAGGAGGTAGAGCAGTACCAGAGCAGATTATCAGAAGATCTATGATTCTGCAACACTGAAGGTCAAATCCAAACCCCGGTGGATATCCTTATTAACTGAACCCTGTGCCCTGGCTCCCGGGCCCTTTACAGGCTCTAGAAAGAGAAAACTTGCTTCCAAGCCATACATAGCATAGCTTGGCAATGCATTTCAGTCGCGTATAGCCGTAGGATGGACTAGCTGTGTTGCTAATGCTCAGTTCCTCTGTGATGGTAGGCTCCTCGGCGACTTTTTTTTCCTGGGAAGCACAAGGTAGATGTGCTCTCTGCTCAAGCTGTTGTGATTCCTCATTACAATTGCTTCGTATATAGGGCAGAAAGGGAAAACTGGGCTTTGAATAGTAGTTAGGGATGGGTAAATGTTAAAATGTGTGGACATTCAATTCAATTTTAATCAACATTCAGATGCTTAGTAGCCACCCTAATTGTTTCTCATCTGATTTTATAAAGACTTTGCTATTATATTGTCAGTATTTTCTTGATTCATATTTTCTCAGATTTTTTTTTTTTTTTTTTCCTTTTGATACCGATTTTCTTCAAAGTTCTGGGAGAAGGGATGAATATTGCAAAAGACTTTCCTGGCAGCAGTTTCCCCTTCTGCCGGAGGAGCAACCTGATTGAATATCGTCTTGGCAGTAACACACGAGACGCTTTCAAATCATTGTATAGGTTTGGGGCTAATGTCAGCACCTGAAGGTCTACTCAGAAAGATAGCTGATTTGAAAATAATGTTTCTTGATTTTGAAATCTGTTGAGATTTCACTCTAAGATGAAACGCAAGCAGAGAACACTGCCCTACAGTAACCAATAGCCACTTCAATGCAAGTTCAAGTCCTGAGTCTGCTTTAAGTAAATCAAATATTGCAGTCTCCCCTATCTGAGCACAAACAATGCTGTGGTTTTTAAACCATTGACCATTCTGAGGTCTTTACTGGTTGGGTGAGATTTCTGCCTTGGTTCTAAGATTTTTTCTTAAGAAATGTCATGCTGAAATGGTCAAGTTTCCCATCAAAAGTTTTAGGTTCAATGAATCAAAATTCTAAAATTAAAATTATTTTTTTCTTGAATTTTCTGATTCCCTCTAGTTCAAAACTCTCAGCTAGTGGTGTGGCAGTTGTGAATTTGCATTGTATCAGAAATGTGACTTATCGGTGTGCTAACACCCTATATTGTGTTTGATTCATGGGAGGCAGCAGTGAAAAGGTGAAATCTGCATCGACAGAGGCAATTCAATGGAGAATAGAACTTAGATGTGATTTTTCCTGATTTGGAAGTCTAGAAGAATATCTACAATACAGGAAAATTGGTACAGTGATCCTCCAAGGAAAGGTGGTAATCTTTAATGCTAATGACATTACAGTTTTTATTCCAGTGTAGTAACTGTAGTTCATAGTAGAGAGTTTGATAATGGTATCCTGTTGCAGATTGGGAACTGCCTCTTAAATTGGATGGATAGAAAAGACATGATTAAAGCTCTCACTTATTAGTTTTACATGTGGTTCCTACCTGTCTGTCTGTGCTTTCAGATGATTCGAGGACCAAGTGTAAATCTGGATTGAAGTGTCAGTGAGAAATGAACTGTACCATCTTACTCATCTCTGAAATCTCGAAACTGGTCTTTTATTTTTGTCTAAATCTGTCCCTGAAAGCAGTGCCTAATAAGCAGCACTGCGAGAGGCTGTGTGCGAACGTACGGCAGCCCTCTGAAGGCCTGCTCCTGCCGGGAGACAAAAAGAGGTGCAACCTGAGCGCTCATTTTGCTCAGAAGACGAGGACTTGGGAGCTTAGAAGTCACAGCATCCCTTGTGCTGCTGCAGGCGTGAGTTAACATCTGTGGGCTTTTTTTGATGAATAGTACTTGCTGACTAGTTCTGGCTTGCTTTTTGGTTTTGTTTGCCTTTTCTTTTTTTTGCCCCCCCTTTTCCTGATTATTTTTTGTTGTTAGTGTCACTATCCAAGGAGGGGGTTAGTGCTCTTCAGCACAGCAAGGCAGGACTCACAAAACTAAGAACAGTTACGTTTGGAAGCATGACCTTTTTTTTTTTTCCCCTCCTTAGTTCTGAACTGCTATTTTTTTTTTTTTAGAGGAAATCAGAATGCGATTTAAATCAGATGTGAATACAGCGAGCAGGTGTTTGGTAAGAGTTCTAATGGACAAAGATAGTTTGTTAAGTTTAACAACATAGTTTCAGTCATTCAAATGGTATTTGTGAGCATATTATAAATTTGCTATTTTTGGCTGGAAACATTTTTTTAAGGTCAGTGTAAGTGTTGATTTATCCAATAGCTTGGTGGTTGAAGCATTCGTCTGTGGTGCAGAAGATATAATTCAAATCTCTGTTCTGAGAGGCTTTGAAACCATGTATCCCTACCTTGAATCAGATGCTAAGTGGATTGAACCCAATTTATACCCAGGTCAGGTAAGAGGCTTAACCAAACTGGTTGCAAAATATCTGGCAACGGAGCTACAAAAACATTTTCCACACAGACGTATTATAAGCACGCAGCTCTGCGGTAGTTCTTGAGTCAGTAACTTTGTGTTTTTTCCAGCAATACAGCACTTGCATTCTGGGCTCTTTGCTTTGGTCCTTGCCGTTGCCTTCTCCATCAACAAGCACATCCTACAAGCTGGTGGGCTCCCCTCCTTCCAGCTTCTTCACCTGAGATGGTGTGCTTGAGGTAGCAGTGGGTTAATGCAGTGTCATCGTGTCTACCCAGATTTGGCGCTGGAGCAGAGCACGGTCCTCCTACCGACCTGTGTGTCTGGGTTAATGACAATATTTGACACATTGGTTTCTAAGATCGTCAAGATGTGCAACAAAAATACTGTCCTGCTTTAGTTATTTATTTAGTCTTGGATTTCTTTGAGAAATAAGGACTGGTGGTGAAGAGGATCCTTAAATTCTGACCCAGCTGTGCTTCTTTGTGGAAAAAAAAAAAAAAAAACGGAAAATAATGGATCTTTGTTGGTTTTCCAAACACCTCGTCCTTTGAGGTAGTTACAATAGTCCTTTAGGCCTGTGCTTGCTGTCTCTTATGGGACACCAGAATTCCTCGGTCTGTCTCTCCTTTCTCCCACCTGATGGGGTCACCTTGGCAACAAAGTTCTCTGAATGTAGCAACCTTTGCATCGATTCTCAAGCAATCTTTATACAGATAGCTGGAGGGAACAGGCCATGAAGCAGCAGCTCTCGGTGCTCCTCAGCAGGAGCACACGTACCACATCTTTCCAGCTGCAACTCTCGGCCTTGGAATTAAAGGATGAAACATGGGTTTCAGATCTGAGTCTCTTCTTGGTGTGATGCAGATATCAATGATATCAAGCAATGATATCAAGTGGAAAGAGAATAGAGTAAGACTTGAAGCATTTGGGTTTTGTTCCTAACTCAAACATTTGCCTGCAGTGTGGCTCTGGACAAATTCGGTGTGTCGCTGTTCCTCTTCTTTAAAACAGAAATAGTTTGCTTTTCCGCTTTGCTGACTTGGAGGACATGCTATATAAAACTTTGGCATTATTATTTATTTGTATGTTCTTGTTCTTTTAGTTAAGATGTCCGGGGTTTTGTACTGTTCAGTACTCTCTGTGCTATGCTAGCAGTACAAATTTGTTCTCTTTTTATTTCTGTGTCGTATTCCGCCCTCATGTATCCCCGAATGGTGAGAGATATAACTGGGATATGGTAAGGTGTGCGAGGGAAGAATTGCACAGAGGAGGAAAGGGCGGGATTTCACATGCTAGACATTTTGGCACCCAGGGAAAGATGTTGAACCGCCTTTAGGTGGGCAGTCATGGAGTGCCAGTAGGTATGTTGGAGGTGCCCCTGTGATTGCTCTCCTGATAGAGCTGGCTCACCCGCATCTGTCATCTACCTCATTTCTGGTTCAAGCACTGATGCCTGCTGCTTTCTTATTGGGCTCAGCTTGAGAGTCAATATGGACTGGCAGCTTAAGCGGGCCATACTTGTATGGGAAGCATGAGGATCACAACCTCTTGGCATCCCCAAAGGACTCCTCCCTCAAAATGGTTTCTGACCTCTTCGTTATAAACCTATTTGCTTTGTCGAGATGGTTTTGTTTAGTTGTGTTACTTTTACCGATAGTTTCTAATTACGATATTTTGGGATCACCAAATGTGCATTCGCCATCATTAGTGGCTCCTTCTCATGTTATTTGTTTCATCTTCAGGGAATAGCAACCAGATTGCAAAATAATGAGCTACCTTGTGTATTTCAGAAACATACCCCTCGCAATATGCATTTCAATGATTATCGTCACAGTTGGCTATGTGTTAACAAACGTGGCTTATTTCACTACAATCAGTGCTGGGGAATTGCTGCTTTCAAAAGCTGTAGCAGTGGTAAGTTACAGAAGAAAAATACAAAGCTTTATCGCCGCTGCAGTTGTGTTTGTTGATATATTCTTATTTTCAAGGGAAAAAATGGGGGGGACATGTCCAATCAGGCTTTTCTATGGCTCCTTTTTTACGCAACATATTAGCATCCTGGTGAACTTAGCCTGATTTTTGACTGATGAGTGGGATTGCACCTAAAGCCATTGATAGCTTTTGTAATGTAATGTTAGACCATATTTATTTACCCGATATAACAAAGTCAACAGGACTTAAATTTTATAGCCAAGTACATATGTAAAAAAATTCTTTGCTAAATTGTGGGCTGAACTCCTGGGAAGCAGGAAACACAGATATCTGTGGAAGTGGGAGGTCTGAACTGTTTTTTGTAGCAGGAAGCGGTAACGCTGTCTCTGTGCAACGTGTTTCCAGAGTACTTAGGAAGGGAGTTGATGTGAATACTGGAGTTCATTTGGGAAGGACTTGCAAGGCAACCTGGCTTGGAAATACTTCTTTGATTGCTCTTGCTGAATTGCAGTGATGACACTGATTTTTATATTTATGGTATCTGACTCGCAATAAGGAAATAAAAAATTCTGTTTGCTTTCCAGTCATGACACTTGCAGCCTGTGGCTATTTCAATTGATGTAGCATTTTAAAAATGACCAAATTTTGTAGCTCATAGGAGATTTAGAAACCATTTTGCAAACCTCAAGAAAATTGTGGATGTCTTCTGTGGTGTCCAAAACTCCAATTAAGGCTCTTCTGGTAACCTAGAGTAATAAAGCGTGAAGAGATGGACTATACCTCTGGGTAGCATCAGCTGACTAAAACGAAGGCTGTAGAAAAAAATATTAAGTATGCAGATCAGACCTTGATCCATGCAGATTGGGTCATCTTTTTGGAATCATAATGATCTAAGCTGATGTAAATCGGGGCCTGATTCCACCTTGGAAGCATTGCCTCAACTGGCGACTTCCCCATGCAGTCGGGAGTGTGGGTGGGAGACCTTCTCTGCAGTAGCCTCGGTGTCACAAAATAAGAGGTAACAAGTGCACAGCACAACTTTCGTTTAGGGATACAGGAAAGGGGTATAAGTAAAACTGACAATACTTATTAATAATTTGTTAATAGAATAAAATTACTTTTATGAAAAATCACTGAAAGTTTCTCTCTCCCCTAACAGACCTTTGCCGAACGACTAATGGGAAACTTTTCTTTAGCTGTACCAGTATTTGTTGCTCTCTCCTGCTTTGGATCTATGAATGGCGGCATTTTTGCAGTCTCCAGGTGAGCTTGCTAATATTAGTGGAGGTGAAGGGCATGGGATATACACTGAAAGTAAGGAAGCAAGGGGAAGGGAGAGTAGGATTCATTCCTTTAGCAGGAAATGAAAGATGGCTATAATGTCTACCAGGTGTGGGGCTTTTCCTCACTTTGTTCCTGTTGGGTTTAGTCTCTTGTTATTAAACCTTTCAAATGGTTTGGAAATGGATCCCTCTGAGTGAGGCGCTTAATTAATGGCTGCTTTGTTTCACGTGAAGGAGGGAAATTGGAGGGAAAATACGAACTAATTCCAAACACTGATCATAGTGTAAGGCAAGGAGGGGACACGGTCAGAGATGACTTTGATTTCTGTATGGGCTTCTCCTGCTGTCTTTTCATTCAGAATACCTCAAACAAGCCTAAGAAGTGCTGCTGTGCTCTGTGACTTTCATGAGATGCTTTGCCTAGTCGCAGTAATGAGCACATTTAAAGTCTGTCCACATTTATTTCCCACCAGGATGTTCTTCGTTGCGTCCCGCGAGGGTCACCTTCCGGAAATTCTCTCCATGATTCATGTCCGCAAGCACACTCCTCTGCCAGCTGTCATTGTTTTGGTAAATCATACAAACAAATGTTCCTGCACAAGAATTCATATTACAGGCTTGCTCTGGAGGATTCGAACAGAATTTGGGCACTGCTTGAGTCGCATTTATTAATGTGTGTGGGCTTTGGGCAGGGCAGAGGACAGTAAAGAAAGGAGTGAGATTTGGGAGTTGTCTTTATTCTCTCATCTCCTCCTTGCTATCTTGTTGGGTAGCACTTGACCACCTATCGCTGCAACCTGATTCATGTCTCATTGCTCTTTATTTCTAAGGACCTGCTACTGATGGGCTAGTTCCCTTTCAGAGAAACAAATTCCAGTTAAACAAACAAACAAAAAAGGGATTCATTTAACTGAAAGTGCAGCTAAACACCAGCATCTGGGAGCACCCTAAAGGCTCATTATACCACCTTATAGTGAAAAATGTAAACAATTATGGTTTAAAATAATGGAAGGGGAACCCTCAGCAGTGCACTGTAGTGGTGATTAAAAAAAAGACAGAATGTGTGCCTGGGCAATAGTTTGTGAATTGTCTAAGGAAAAACACCAGTATTGTAGTGGAAATCCTATTACTGACTTCTAAAATAGTGGCAGAGCTAAATGTTGGTCATGTGTTTGCATTGCAGATTAATTTGTGTGGTAAAATGTTAGGACAAAATATCAAAAGACAGACCTCAAACCTGCATAGTGCCGAGAAGATTTCCACTTAACTTGCAGTCTTCGTGGCCATGGGTGTCCGGCCCCTCTTTTGGGACCAATGGCTGTCATGTATCTGGACACACGTCTGCATCTGTGGGGAGTTCTATCCACAGCAGAAGACGTCTGTGCAGCTATGAGTGTATGCTCGTAAGATCAGAGGCTCGTACTGGAATTTAAGTCAGTTTTTGCTATAGACACCTATAAGATCACTTCTGAAGTGCCAGTTGAAGTGTTGAATTTTATATCTGCACATACAACTGCAGGCATTCAAATTTTGAAAATTAGGCAGTGTGATTATGGTGAAATGTTTTAATGGAATTCATTTTACATAAACGTTTACTTTGCATTTTAATTCTTTGGACTGAAGTAGTGATACCTTTCGGGTAAATTGCATTGACTGTTTTCTGTGGAATGAAATGCACTTAATGTATTAATATATTATTTTTTTTCTGAGGACATTTTCTGCTATTGCACCTGGTCCCGTTAACCTAATGCATTGATTTTCTTTGCAAAAGTCAGATTCTCATATGAAGATGGCTTTCCTTCATAGACAGTATATTTTTTTTTTTTTTGCCTTAGTGCCAGTAGAGTAGTTGCAGGATTTATTCTGCATCAGTAGTGTACATTTGAGCATTTTCTTATTTTATTTCTCCTGCCAAGGTCTACACACTTTAAGAAAGGAAAGAGCTCTTGAGGAAAAACTGAGAAAATGAGCATGTTCAGTGTCTGAGGCTTGTTAAATAAAAAAAGCTTTTTTAGGAATTAAGAAATCTGCTTATGTATGTATGTCCTGGTATTTGATAATGTCTCTGTAGCAACTCCGAGAAATCATGCAAGCTGATTGTAACCCTATTTTTTTTTTTCTTTTTTTGATAGCTCTCCTTCACTGTTTGTGGTACTTTCATGCATGGCCTTGCTTATAACTGAGATTTTAAACTTTTAGGGGCTGAGTCTATATAGAAGAAATCTTGCCCAATATAATTCAGTGGTAAAATTCCCTTTGACCTTTACAGAGAAGGAGTTTGCTTAATATCTGTGTGTAAAGCACAAAGCACTTTGTAAGTCATTAGAGTTTGGAAGCCAGAGACGCACATTTGAATTATTGATCCTTCTGGTCCAAATCCATGCAGTCTTTACAGCTTTAAAAAAAAAAAAAAAAAAAAAAAAGAAACCAAAACCAAACCAAAAAAACCCCCCAAAACCTAAAACAAAACCCAAAACACACAAAAAACCCCATGAAACCAAAAAAACCCCATAAAAACAACCAACCAACCAACCCCTCCCCCAAATAAAAAACAAACCCAAATACCGAGAGAGAGAGGCTGAGAGTCTAGATAACTAGTACAAGTTAGTTTTCGTTACTTAAAGATTTAGTGGAGTGTTTTACTGCAGCTAAATGTTTCTCTCTGCTCAGAAATGTTTGTGTTTCCAATGTGCAGTAAGTCTACACCCTGCAAGCCTGAAAAGCATACTGCAAACCCAACGCGGCGTGCCCGGCTGGCACCCCAAGACGTGCAGCTCACCCCTACCATGCCCTCCTTGTTGACTTCCCCTCTTGCAGCCTGAGAGTCTTCCTCTTCCACGAGACACCTGGAAACCTCTACTGTCATATGACCAGATGTGGCCAAAATTTAGCTGCTCTTGTCATTTGCATCAGCGATGAGCGAGTAAAACTGCAGCGGGCTAATATGTCTGTCAGGTGCCCAGGATGCTCAAGCACCTTGGTGACATGGTGGGCTATGTGCCTGTGTGTTTGCCTGGCTCACAGGGGACAGATGCGTAGGGATCACCTATGGCCACCCGGGACAGATATATATTAATCGTGTGTGATCTCAGGGGACAGCTAGGTATTGATCACACACCCGGTCGCACGACAAAAGCGGGCCTGAAGTCTGTGTCCCTCGGGCGTCTCTGCGGAAGGCTGTGCTGCTTGTCCCTCTGGAAAGATTTGGCATCACTGCTCTGAAATAAGAGAGATCAATCCCTTAACCCCCTCTCATGCGCTGAATTTCTTTTGCAGCATCCTCTCACAATGATAATGTTATTCAACGGGGATCTCTACAGCCTCCTGAATTTCCTCAGTTTTGCCAGGTGGCTTTTTATTGGACTGGTAGTTGCTGGGTTGATTTATCTCAGATATAAACGTCCTGATATGCCTCGTCCTTTCAAGGTAACCTCCTCTCTCTACTGTTTTGCATGAATCCTTCTCCTGTGCATATATTGTGTAGTCAGACAGTAGAGGAGCATTTGCTGATGTAGAAGGCAAACCTATTTTTTTTGAGAAAAACAGTTAATAGGAAACAGTCTTTTGCACTGAAGGGTCTCTCCTGCAAGTTCCCCAGCGCTGCCCCAGCTGTGGTCTCTTCTGAAAGACAATTCTTGTCTGTTCCCTGGTGCTTGTGGGGCAGCAACTGAAGCTGCTGTGCCAAAGTGAAGGTGCTTGCTCAGTTTTGCCTGCCAGTCACGTTGAGGCGGTCTGATGCAGGCTGTGGGACACCACCTCTAGTCCTGCATCTAGTCCTGCATCGTCGACTGCAAATATCAGGGTTACATGTGCCAACCTAATTTTCAGCCAGTGCTCTATTTAATGTCTATTTTGATAAAGGCCTGAATAATTTTGCCACCAGAATTCATGTTGGGTACAAGTGTTAATATTAAACATTTATTTAATTGTCTATTGAATATAGACTATGCCAATTTGATGTGCAGATAAGTTAGTAGTTCTATTATTGTGGTATTTGGGACTTGCAATTGATTTGCAGACACAAGTATTGTGAATCTGGAAAGAATCTGGCTAATAGTCTGGCCTGTTGAACAGTAGCTGGTTTGGCCTTGGTTCTGCCACTCTTCTTGCTTATTGTAATATCTTACAAAGTAAGTTGTCCCATTGTGTGTTCAGAAAGATAACGTCCATCATGGAAAGAAACGGAGAAATCTATGCCTATTTATATATTGCCAAGAAGCCTATTTTATGAAGAACTAAGAATGTGTGCTGTTGCATTCTTGTAGGTATTTCTATAAATAAGAAGGTCAACAGCACAACCATGGTTT
>KL261927.1:12299-30142 GCA_000699545.1 Podiceps cristatus | reverse complement strand
AGGTAGCACAAGGGGAGTTTCATTCTTCTCAAGCTAAATTATGCCTAGACTTAAGCTGTTGTAAATACTGGCTTAGCATATGAAGGTGATAATGTAAAATAAATGATAATAAAAAATAGATTAATAGATTCATAGAATCATAGAAAGGTCTGGGTTGGAAGGGACCCCAAGGATCACAGAGTTCCAACCCCCCTGCCACAGGCAGGGACACCAACCTCCAGGCCTGGACCTACACGAGGTTGCCCAGGGCCCCATCCAGCCTGGCCTTGAACACCTCCAGGCATGGGGCATCCACCACCTCTCTGGGCAGCCTGTTCCAGCACCTCACCACTCTCTCTGTAAAAAACTTCCCCCTAATATCCAATTTAAACCTTCCTTCCTTCAGCTTCAATCCATTCCCCCTTGTCCTGCCATTTTCTACCCTTTTACAAAGTTGGTTCCCCTCCTGTTTGTACGCTCCCTTCAGGTACTGGAAGGCTGCAATGAGGTCCCCCCACAGCCTTCTCTTCTCTAGGCTGAACAAGCCCAGCTCCCTCAGCCTCTCTTCGTAGGGGAGGTGCTCCAGCCCTCGGATCATCTTTGTGGCCTCCTCTGAACCCTCTCCAACAGTTCTACATCTTTCTTGTACTGCGGGCCCCAGACCTGGACACAGGACTCCAGGTCTCCAGGTGTAAGATCCTGTGGAAGAGCTTCAGATTGATTTGATTGAAGCTTGTCTCTGATGTCTTTTGTGTTTCAAGAGGGTTTCTGGTAGGAAGGCAAAAAGCACGTAAAGCTCCACAGGTAGGTGACTTTGCAGTGCTGCCTGTTAAGAGCAAGCTTTCTTGCAGGGTCCTCTCACACAGGACCAAACCCGCTCTCTGCCCCTAAGTCAAGTGGCCGCCTTTTCCTTTCATGGGGTCCAGACTAGAATTTTAAAATACTTTTTTTTTACTAGGAGTGACTATAGGTAAATCGAAAAGAGAACACTTGTCTATTAAGACTCTGCTAGTGTAGTCTGTCTTTGTATAAAAGCTGCTTCTCTCCTCTGCTGTCAGTTCATCACTCTTGGCTCAGTTAAGAAGATGCCCTACGCTATTTGAGGAAAGGAAGAAATCAAGGAAGGATTTGTTTGAAGGGGAAGTGGTGTCACCGCTACAGTTTGATGTCTCACTGCTGACTGATACTTGTTTCTCAATGCTGTGTACCAGTTAACTTCGTCGTTTTCCGGGAATACATCATCAAGGCTTGATGATGTTTCTTTACATATATTTTTGCTGACTACCTCATTCTTTAATCTCGATTTACAGCTGTACTTTCCCTTGAGTGCGCTCACCAGGCATGTGCGGGACAACCAGGGGATTGGGCCCAGCCAATGTGAGTTCATGAAAGGCAGGTCCTGCTTGACCAACCTGATCTCCTCTATGACCAGGTGACCTGCCCAGTGGATGAGGGAAAGGCTGTGGATGTTTAGTAAAGCCTTTGATACTGTCTTCCCCTGCACTCCTAGGGAAGCTGGTGGCTCATGGCTTGGGTGGGTGTACTCTTTGCTGGGTAAAAAAATTATGGGATGGCCAGGCCCAGAGAGTGGTGGTGAACGGGGTTAAATCCAGTTGGTGGCCGGTCACAAATGGAGCTCCTCAGGGCTCAGTTTTGGGGCCGGTCTTGTTTAATATCTCTATCAATGATCTGGACAAGGGGATCGAGTGCCCCCTCAGTAAGTTTGCAGATGACACCAAGCTGATCTGCTTGAGGGCAGGAAGGAGCTGCAGAGGGACCTGGACAGGCTGTATCGATGGGCCAAGGCCAACTGTATGAGCTTCAACAAGGCCAAGTGCCGGGTCCTGCACTTTGGCCACAACAACCCCAGGCAGCGCCACAGGCCTGGGGAGGAGCAGCTGGGAAGCTGCCAGGCAGGAAAGGACCTGGGGGGGCTGGTCAAAAGCCGGCTGAACATGAGCCAGCAGTGTGCCCAGGTGGCCAAGAAGGCCAACAGCATCCTGACTATTATCAGGAATTGTGTGGCCAGCAGGAGTAAGGCAGTGATTGTCCTTCTGTGCTCAGCACTGGTGAGGCCGCACCTTGAGTGCTGGGTTCAGTTTTGGGCCCCTCACTACAAGAAGGACATTGAGGTGCTGGAGCGTGTCCAGAGAAGGGCAACGAAGCTGGTGAAGGGTCTGGAGCACAAGTCCTGTGAGGAGCGGCTGAGGGAGCTGGGGGTGTTCAGCCTGGAGAAGAGGAGGCTGAGGGGAGACCTCATCGCTCTCTGCAACTGCCTGAAGGGAGGGTGTAGCCAGGTGGGGGCTGGTCTCTCCTCCCACTTAACATGCAATAGGACGAGGGGAAATGGCCTCAAGTTGCACCAGGGGAGGTTTAGATTAGATATTAGGAAAAAATGTCGTTACTGAAAGAGTGGTCAAGCACTGGAACAGGCTGCCCAGGAAAGTGGTGGAGTCACCATCCCTGGACGTGTTCAAAAACCAGTGGAGTCACCATCCCTGGATGTGTTCAAAAACCGTACAGACGTGGTGCTTAGGGACATGGCCTAGCAGGCATGGTGGTGGTGTTGGGTTGACGGTTGGACTTGATGATCTTAAAGGTCCCTTCCAGCCTTAATGATTCCATGATTTATAACTATTGGAGATGAACTTGGCAAGTCCCCTTGATGTTAGGGCATTTGATCTCTTTAAATCCAGATATAGTGAGCATGTTCCAATTTCTCTTAGTAGAAAATTTTGTCAAAGCCTTGTGGAAGTTGAAAGACATTTCTAGTGTCTGCTTTTTGTCCAGACTAGGTATTATTTCACCATTTGCTTACACAATGCTGGTTTGATGTCTTTAAGATGTGTATGAGGATCTGCTGGAACCTGAACTGATTTAACTAGTCACTCTGAGGACCTGTAGGACACCAACAGACATCAAATTGGGGATTTATTGTTTCCCTTTCAGATGACCTATTGTAGATGCTGAGGAGTACTCTTGAGTACTCATGAATACTCTTGAGTACAAGCAGCAATGGTTCTTTTTTGACATAAGAAAGAAATGCAAGTGAAGCACTTGCAATGTTTACCAGTGACAGAATTTGCTTGAAATATGCCTAATTCTCAAAGTATATTTGATTTATCTAGCTCCAATATTCTTTAGCAGCCTTTCTCATTCCCTATGGAAAGTAAGCAGCAAAAATGTTCTTACATGCTTATCCTTCAGAAATGCAATTATGTGACCAAAACCTACCTAATGCTTCTTCAGAACAGGTCGTAACAGCAGTATGGTAGGAAGCAATTCAACTTCCTCTCTCTTCTCCTTTTAAAAATACACAGATACGATCATAGCAATGGTTGTGGTGGCCTCAGTGCACTCATGTTAATTAGATAAGAGCAAGCTGTTCTACATCACAAAACAGTCATGATAAAAAACCCCTCAGAAGTACAAAACTATGAATCCATAGGCAAACCTTCAATAATTATAATTTCTACAAGATTTTCTACTTTTAAAATTTTATGAGATTAAGCAATGCCTAATGTGGAATGTAACCACTAGAATGTGAACATTTATATAATGTTAATGGTACTGGTTGTTCTTGTACTAATAAGCAAATTAATTGTGGAAAAAAATGTCATTTATCAAAACCTGAAGACCATTTAGGATTCAATAGTAATGTTTTAAAATAAGAATTGTGTGTACTTCACAATCCCCTGTTCTCAGAATGGGCCTCTAAAAGAAGTATTAAATTTTAGTTCATTTAGTAGAAGCCAAATCAAAGTAATATTTGCTTATTTTTATTGTCTGACATACTTGACCAGGTATTTCTTCTGAGCTGTGCAATCAAAATATTAGGTCTATTAGTCTTTTTTTTTTTTTTTTTTCTTTTTTCCTTCTCCCTCCCACCAGAGAAGTGTTGCCATCTCCACTTCATAAAGAACTGACCTCGTCATTTCATGATCAGCTCGGGGCAATGTAGCTGCAGCCTTTCTCTGAACAGTCCTGGTCTTTCCCTTGCCTTGGCGGTGCCTTCTCACCATTTTCCCTCATCTGCTTTGCTGTCGTACAGCCCGGTGGTGATGCAGATCAGCTTACAGATTCTGCTGGGAACTTGCTGTTTTTCCCTTGTGCTGTGGAGTTAGTCTGTCGGTCGGACTTGCCTTGCAGCTGCAAGTGCTGATGCAGTGGAAACGAGTGTGAGGGGGACATTTCTTCTGAAAGTAGAGGGCCAAGGCCAGAAGGGACAGTGAGCTCAGGTGGCCTCATGGTTGCGCTGAAACTGCACCCTGAGTCACTGACGCGCTGGCTAAGTTGCTCAACAGGGGTGTCCGGACAACTCAGTTGTAGTACTTTCTCACATCTAACTCTTACCTGTCTGCTGTCTACTAGTACTGACTCTTCAGAGCGCATGGCCTTCTGTAACCTGAAACCTCAAACTCCAGAGTTTAAGCGAAACTTGGTGGAGAAGCTTCCCAGTCGCTTTCTCCCGTGCTGCAAGAGAAAAATTGAAAATAGTTGTTTTCTCTTCATGCAATCAGCATTTTTTTCCCCTTATTTTCCCTTCCATGCACAGGTGTAGAACTTGACACATATTGAGGAAAAGCAACTTCTTTTAAGTAATTTCCAAACCTAGTTGAAGCCTCCTGCCTTTTGAAAGTAAAAAGAAAAATAAATCCTTTAAACCTAATGGGGAAAATTAAATGCTTGTATTAAGAATAAAGTTACCTATCATAGGTACCTGTCATCCTGACTTTGTAGAAGACTCTTTGTAGTAGAGTTTATCAGTTATAGCGTCCATGTACTTCTAGTTGGGAATAGTCAACTTCCCAGGCACAGAAGTGTTCTAACAACTCCTTAAGCATAGGTCCTACATACCTTTTAATCTGTAAACAGTAAAGATTACGAACTAGGCTGAAAACAAACAAACAAAGTAAGTAGTTTTCAAAAAATAACAGATAATGGAAATGAGGTGCCCAGGTCATGGTCTTGTTCCTGCCCGTGAAGGGCAAAGGTTTGTAGAAGTACGGACAGATCATGTGGGTCAACTCCAAAGTGCGAAGCTAGTGTTGCAGATGACAAGGATTTGACCTCTGTGATCATGGGACTCTCTTTTGAGGCTCAAGAACTCTTAGGTAGAGGTGGAGGAGGAGATTGGTTGAGGGCTGTTGGGGAGAAATGGGATCCATGTGACAATATAGGGGAAGAGCAGCATCTTTGCCAACAGGCTGGTAAACCTGATGAGGAGAGTTTTAAACTAAGACCAATGGGGGAGGGAGATGGCAGTCTGCAATTAAGAGAACAAAACACAGGAAAGGAGTGGAAAATAAAGGACGTGGAGGTCATGGGATCAGGGGACACCTCAGGTAGAATAAAGTGGTGAAAGGAGGCCTATACCCCAAGTGTATGTATATGCATAAATGCTTGCAGCTTGGCCAACAAGCTGGAGGAACTAGGGCTGTGTGTGGTCACCCATCGACAAGGTTGGAATGACTGAGATGTGGGACAGCTCACACAGCTAAGTTGCTGTGATGGACAACTACAGGCTCTACAGAAAAGTGGGAAGAGGGGGAAGATGAAAGGGGGGTGCTGTTGCCCTACAGGTGAAGGAGCAGCTTGGCTGCATGGTACTTCTATAGGATGGACAACAGCCTGGTTTGAGAGCATGTGGGTCAGAACCAGAGATGTCTGTTATGGTGACATCACCGTAAGAATCTGTTGCAGACCTCCCAACCAGAGTGAAAAAGCAGACGAACCTTTCTTTAAACAACTTGAGAAAGTCTGTATCACGGATGCTGGTTCTTGTGAGGGACTTGATCTGCCTGACATTCGATGGAAAGGGAGCATGGCGGGGTCCAATTGATCTAGGAGGTTTCTGGTGGGTGTCAGGGACAGCGTTCTGATACAGGTACTGGATGTGCCATCAGGGTGATGCACAGCTCAGTCTGCTGTTCAGACAAGGAAGAACTGGCTGGAGATTTGATAATCAATGGTAGAATTGGCTGTAGTGACCGTGAAATAGTGGGGGTCAGTGTCCTGATGGAGGGAAGTAGCAGACAGAGTACTGACCATACACTTCAAGAGACCAGACTTTGAATTATTCAGGGAACTGGTAGGTGGGATCACACAGGAGGCAACTCTGAGGAAGGTAGCAGGTCATTAAGGACAAACTGTCAAAAATGGACTGTACCAAGAACATTTATTTATGAGGAGACTGGCTTGGCTAAACATGGCACCATGACTGGGCTCCAGTGCAAGAAAGCGGCAGAAGAGAGATGGAAGGAGGGGCAGGCTACAAAGCAGGGATTTCACAGAATCACATAAAGCAGGGGTTGGCAGAGACCTCTGGAGATCCCCTAGTCCAACCCCCTGCCAGAGCAGGGTCACCCAGAGCAGGCTGCACAGGGCACACATCCAGGCAGGGTTTGAATATCTCCAGAGAAGGAGACCCCACAGCCTCTCTGGGCAGCCTGTGCCGGTGCTCGGTCACCCTCACGCGAAAGAAGATTTTCCTCAAGTTCAGATGGAACTTCCCATGTTCCAGTTTGTGCCCGTTGCCCCTTGTCCTGTTGTTGGGCACCACAGAAAAGTCTGGCCCCGTCCTCTTGACCCCCGCCCCTGAGATATTGATAAGCATTGATGAGGTCCCCTCTCAGTCTTCTCTTCTTCAAGCTAAGGAACATTGCAAGGGCTATCAAGCGCAATAAGAGCTGCTACTGCCACATTAGTAGAAAAAGTCTGAACAAGGAAAATGTGGGGCTGTTACTGAGTGAGGTGGGGGGATTGGTGACAGCAGACATACAGAAGACTGAGGTACCCAGGTCTCAGTCTTCACCAACAAGGTCTCCCAGGCCTCCATGATCGGTGAAAGAGTTGAAGGAAGGGAAGATCTACCAATGCAGGGAGTTGAGTCAGGAGTTACTTGAGAGAACTCAACTCATACAAGTCCATAGGACCCTATGGGCGGCATCCCAGGGTGCTGTCAGAACTGGCTGATGTCCTTGCAAGGCTGTTGTAGGTCATCTTTCATGGAGTTTGAGGGAGGTCCCCAGTCACTGGAGAAAAAGGAAATGTTGCACTCATCTTCAAGAAAGTTTAGAAGGATGGTCCAGAATTTCCCTGGTCCTGGCAAACATTTAATCTTTATAGTTCTGATAAAAATTATTAAAAAAAAAAGATGTTGAAAATGGGTACTTCATTGTCACTGGTGTTCTATAAACATTAATACTTATGCTGACTCTGAGGACAGATTATTTTGGAAAATGAAAGAAATGCAGGGGGATGTACGTAGAAGGAATCTTAAAGCTCCTTCAATTCTCCCTCCTTCTGCAGAGTTTCCAAATCCGTAGCATTGAAAAGGCTGGGCAGTGCAGTTGCTGCAGACCTGAGTCGGCCCAGCGACCTCCCGTGCTGCTGCGTTAGGGAGAACAAGGAAGCCGATAATGACCAAATGAAGAGTCTGGAGGGAATCAGCTCTGTAGTTGAAGTGATGTCAGCGCGTCAGTAACACACATACCGGTACTACGGCCTCACAGATGGGACAGAAGGTTTTACATGAAGAGCATATGTGCGCTAAAGAGATAACGTAATGACCTCTCTGCTGTGGCTTTGGCTTAAGAGGGGGTTACTGCGCTCAGTTGCCTGATTCCCCTCATCCATGCGCTGTTCCCTAACTTCTGTTGGTTGAACTGTTCACCTGTGTGGTTTCTAAAGCAGAAACTAGCCCATAAAAAAGTCTTGGCTGTAAATATTTTTTTTTTTTTTTAAAAAAAAAAAAAAAGGAATCATTTGCAAGTGCCTGTGTTTATGGTTAAATGAAGCGTGCCATTGTGGTGCAGATGGGGTGTTAACATCCAGAAGGGGAACAAAAAGTCAAGTAGGGCTGAATGATAGGTGGTAATTACATATTTCTTAGCGAAAGAGCATGCACGCCCCCATGGGTAGCCTCTGTGGACCAAAATATTCCTGTCTGAATGAGTCCCTTCACCACACGTCACCTCAGGTTCCTTCCAAGACTCTGCCACTGAGCAGTCTGGGACTTGTATCAGCTGAGCCACAGGCCTCCCCCTTAAGTGAAAGGCTTTCTATATCGATATGAGGCAAATCAACGTGCACTAGAATGTTAAAAGATATTCCTTAAAGTTCAAATATTTTGCTGCATAAATTCATTGCTTCTAAGGGGATTGAGTCCAGCATTAAATCCAAATACTGTTTTCCTCTTGTTTTCAGACTCTGCTCTGCTCCGTACCCAGCCTACTGTCCATTATTACTCTTCCTCCGCTTCTAAAGCAGTGTCTTGGTTTCAAAGTCAGCATCAGAAATAATCACAATAGGAATATTGCCACCTTATTTAAAAAATAATAAATTGTTGCAGGATGGATTTGACACAAACAAACGCTTAAACAAATGAAATGTTCCTGGTGTGCGTGAGAAGATGAGATAAATGAGAGTTGGACAGAAATCGTAGCGTGCATGCAAATAAAATGTGGCTTTTACTAATATCGCTTGTTCAGACAGAAGAGACTGTTTTGTTACAGCTTCCTCTCATGTCTGACTTCCTGAGGATCTTAGAGCTAATACAATTTTCAGAACTGGAAACCAAACAGACTTTACCCCCTTTTGATTGTGCTAATCGAAAGCTGCAACTGTAGGAGTGCAAAGTGTTAGACGAGATCAGCGTGAAAATCTGCACTCGTGTGTTGCAAGCTTTGGTGTATGTTTTGATCTACACAAGAGGAATTCTGGCTCCTCTTTGGATTATAATATGCAGATTTTTATAATGAGTTGTTCAACTGTAATTCAGTGTGGATGCAATCACATTTAGAATGATCGTATATTGTTGTGTTTGTGCATTACTATACCATGTCATTCACTTTTTAGTCTCTTTATTATAAGATTCCTTTGATTTGCTTTGGGTTCAGCAACGCATTTCTTGGGTCAGCAGTACCTCTGCCGTAGTTGCAAAGGAATTTGGCTGGGGGTTGAGTTCATCAGCCTGCTGGCACGAACGCCGTCTGCGTAACTTTGTGCCGGGAAGCTGCCAGCCCCCTCCCAGGCTGCAAACCTTGCTAGAGCTCATCCTTTGCTCTTACCCTAACAAAAGGATTATAAAGCACGGTTAGGCTTTCTAGATGGTGATGTGCCCCATGCAGGGCTCCTGCGTCTGGGCGCAGCCCGTGCCCAGGTGGCGCAGTCTCCCGTGGGATGAGGGATTGGGGATGCAGGATGCGGGATGCAGAGTGGCCGCTGCCATGCCGCTGCCTGCAGCCTGCCTGGCTTCTGCACATCTTCCATCCCACCTGGGCCGTGGGGCCCTTCACCTCTTGACTTCGTTCACTGTTCCTTTAAGCTCTTTTAAGAAGAGCTGTAATATCTGCTGAGATGAAAAGAAAACGACAGATGGATGGGGAATGATAACAGCATTGTGGTGTTGCGCACGTAACAACTATTCATCCACAAAGATCTTGATTTTAGGCTATGCTAAGTGCTTGGTTTATCTCGTTGTCGCTCGCCGCTCCCCTGCACCCGGATTTGGTAGAGTTATCCATTAGAGGGAGCTACAGAGCAATTTATGAGTAGGTTCATCGTTTTTAAGTATGTTAAATACACATCCGGAGTAATAATAGATCAAGGATCAGTTCAGAAATGGCTCTGGGCTTTTCTCATTATGGTGAATTAGTTTTGGCCCTCCTAAGACGGATTTCCTCACCACCGTCTCCAGAGTCCTCTCTTTTAAGGCACTTGTTTATTTTCTTTGACACCCCTCCCTGCCGTGCAGTGATACCATTCCCATAGCATGTGCCTTATTTACAAGGTGGTTTAAAATATTTATGCAATCACCAAAAAAAAAAAAAAAAAAATCGCTCTTTTGTTCCCTAGGTCACTGCTTCTCTTATCTTGATAAGAAAACCCGCTAAGGGAACAACAGGGGAAGCCGGCCCTTCCCATGGTAGTACTGAGGAGCCGGGCTGCAGCTGCAACCACCTCAGGCCCCCCTGCGCGGGGGACCGTGCTGGGGATAAGCTCTGCAAGTGCAAAGAGGATTTCAGCACAGTCCGCAGCGCCTGCTGCACACAGCCAGAGGCTGACGAGAGCGTTTGAAATCTCACACCCGTTGACCGCCAGAAGCTGAGAAGGTAAAGCAGGGCCACAAGCACGCCCTACAAGTCCTGCTCCTACAGCATTTGCAGCTGGCCCCCGCTGCTTTTGCAAAAGACCTCAGCACAGCTTCTCGCCCGAAGCTCACACAGAGGGGATCCGTGATCACACAGAAATGCACCAGAGGGAACCAGTGAGATGGAAAAGAGGCACGTGAGAAGCCAAATTTAAACCCAGGCTAAGCTTCCCCAAGTCTAAGCAGAGAGAGGGGGCAGCCTCCAAGCAGGAAATCTGAAAATACGAAGCCGGCGTGGCTGGCATTGCTGCAGCAAATTGGCCTGCAAGGGTGGGGTACCGCCGGCCTGACTTACCCTGGCTTAGGATGTCTCTGCTTCCAGTGTTGGCGGCGCTGTCTTGGCTATTGACGGGCTGCAGGACAGTGACTGTGCTCTGAGACGCTGCTTTCAGAAGCAGCCTGCTCATCTGCAGTCAAATCTCCCTTTGAAATCCTCAGGAATTTTGCCCAAGTGAGGCCGTGCGCTGCTTGACTTTCTGAGGCAAAAGCTGTTTACAGATTTAAAAAACAAACAAGCCCTGAAACTTCTGTCCTTCATTATTTTCCATTGGCTCGCTGTGGTCTGGGCTGGCTCCAGCATTTTTTCTCACTGCACTCATTACTCTGGGCAGTGATGAAACTGGATAAGCCAAATGACCAACTTGGCCTTGACATGGTTATAATGTCGTTGAGAGTAGG
This sequence comes from Podiceps cristatus, assembly GCA_000699545.1. Classification (NCBI taxonomy): domain Eukaryota; kingdom Metazoa; phylum Chordata; class Aves; order Podicipediformes; family Podicipedidae; genus Podiceps; species Podiceps cristatus. Next base: position 19,332 of record KL261927.1, on the reverse strand, counting down.
GGGAAACACAAATGTACTGCCTCGGCCATGGGAATCTGAAACCTTCCTGCCTCATTTACAGTAAAAAACCAAACAGAAATCCTTAATTCCCTCAGGCTTCTCTAGTACATATCCACACCAAGGCGTTACACAAAACATCAGGAGAAAGAAGTCAGAAGACTTTCATAATTTGATCTTTCCAACCTGTCAGTGAGAAATCCTATGAAATTTAACTTCCCACTAAAGAAACCCAGGTAAAGCTGCAGGGATGTTTTAATTGTATTAAAAACAGTCACCAAAGGTGGTCACATCCCATGGAAGCAGATGCTACTTTTGGGTAACGATCTCCTGCTGCAAGATAAACTGACAAAATAAGTGTGATAAATGATCTGAGGCGGGACCACTGGCATAGCCTTCATTGTGTTTTCAAAGCAGCGACAAGGATTCAAATACTTATGCATTTACAACAGAACTGGAATAATTCACCTACTCTGGTTTATGTTGGCACGTTTATGTCCAAATAGCTGAAGATTCCAGTTTTGCTGATAAATAGCACAGAAAATTAAGCCACCGCCGCTGGCTTGCGCAGCATAGTTTACATGGTTTTGCAGCAGCTACAGGATGCATTCTTTACACTTAATGTAAACAAGCAGATAGGAGCCTGGCGTCGGGGAGGGCTCCCGGGGTGCGAGGGCAGCTCAGTGCTGCAGAGCGGGGCTGCCCGTGCTGGAGCCGCCTGGCAAAGAGACCGCAGGCACGGGAGCCTTTGATGGCTGTTGGCCTGGGCTCTATCTGATCCAGATTTCTTAAAAGTGGCTATTTTATTGTTTGGATATAAACTGTTTGCTGATTAGATGCAAGTGGGTTTGTTTAATTAAAAAAAAAAAAAAAAAGAAAGAAAGAAAGAAAAGGCCAGCTAATTGAGTTAAAACTATGTGGTTTATGGGAGAAAATGCCAAAGTTAATTATGGTTGCCATCTGTTTCATCAAAACACTCGTTCGCTTTGGATACCTCTATTGTCAGGGCTGTTTTTAATATCTTTCTCAAATTTATTCCAGTGAGGAGGTACTTTAAAATTAAATTACGTTGTTCCCCATAATCTCTAGCAGACAACAGAGTGGTGGTGTCTGCAGTGACCTTATGGTTCTATTTCTTTCAAATGAAATATTGCTGGGGCTTTAATCACGGCAAGCTTAGCTCTGTGCGCAGGGAGCTTGTATGATTTTTTCCAGGGATTTATCTCAAGGAAGTCTTTGTGTATGTGTTTCTGTATGAGGCGAGTTGCAAACATGAATGGCATTCTTTTCCCCAGTATCTCCTTTCTGCTACCTGACCATGATTTAATTCCTGCAGTCTTAATTCTCAAGAACTCCACAAAGAATTCACCTTTCCCTGCGGTACTTAGGCACACACCTTGCTCTTAAGAGCTATGTCACGACATATGAGCTAGCTATCTTGAGAGTCTCACGATACACTTGTATGACACAGCCTGGAGGAACTGAGTGACTGGACAGAGCACGAGCTTTTGCCCCCTGAACTTGTTGGCAGCGTGCGGCCATTTATCGCAGGCTCCCGCCGTACTGCCAGGCTGCCTGCGTTCACTGCACAAATGCCAGCTCTGGCCTTGCTTCCAGGAGGGTCGGGAGGTTGTTGGAAATTAGTGTTACGTATTGCTATCGGTAAATAGAAGAGGACAGACTCTCAGGTGACAGAAGCAGGGTGTCTGTGAAGCTGGCATCAGGAAAACAGAAACCAGTAACTTCCTTTGACAGCCCATCTGTCCTCTTAGATGCACATTCTCTGAAACACTTATTTGGCTGGCAAATGAGAAGGTGTCACTGACCGAATGTTTGTAATTTCCAGGGCTCAAAGGAACATATGAATTCATCTGTACTGAATCCTATGAATTCAAGGAAAATTCAACAGAGATTTAATCTGCTTCTGGAAGGAAAAATTCTTTGCTCTGCCTGCTTCAAAGAGAAACAAAAACATCCTTTATTATTCTTAGTAAAAGGACCATACTGCTACCACTCAACATAGTGGAATGGTGACTCCTTGAAAATCTTGCTGCTCTTACATCTCGGATAAATGCTAGCCTAATGGGAGTGATAAAGAATTAGGCAATAAGATTAGAAAGAAAGATTGTTCCAGAATCAGTCCATTAGGATTAACCAGGCTTTGTTCCATGGCAACTTAGCTAAGCATAATCATGACTGCAAATAGTGCTGTTCCAGTTTCTTGGGTGGAGCAGAGAGTGAAATTGCTGGTCTCCAAATGCAATTGTTAATGTGCTTGGCACTTCTTAAATGTCACTGTGGCCGTGCTTCAGCAATTCAGTTAGAGTTGTTGGTTTTGCCGTCAGATGTGATGCCCAAGGAGTTCAAAACCCTGCAGGCGAGCTGACTTCATAAGGTCCTTGTATTTTCAGGTTATTTTTGGTAGGACGTGATTTCTGACGTTAACAGTTGGGGTTGACAGTACTGTCTCTGCCACCTGCCCTGAGTCACCGGTGCCATACGAGGCGTGAATGGAGTACGTGAGGGATGTGGGCAGGAGCGGTCAGGCTGGCACATCCGTGGGTCCTGATGATAAACCGGTTCTCAAGAATGTGGATCTGTGGCAGAGAAGTTCAAAACATCTCCTCTGTTCATTCGTGCTGCGGTACACGTGTACCCAGGTCCTGTTCTGGGTGCAGCTGAGCCGGGCCCAAAGAAAGGCATTACTGGTGAGCGGTTTGACTACATTGATCCTGTCAAGGAAGAATCTTGAGAATCTTTTAAGAATCATAAATCTTGCATTTCTTTATATTACTTGTTTTTATTTTTCTACTGTACACTTCCCCCTACCTCACATCGCAATATATTTTTATTCTAAATGCGTCTGCCTGTCTAATCTGTGCTTGGAAACTATGGTGCTTTCTTAATTAACCAATCGAAGTTAGCATGAATCATTTTACATATTTGATTGTGGTGGTGTGGTCATTTAAACAATGATGACGAGCATGAATTTAACCACTTCACTGCAGGCAACACCAAACTTAAACAGGGTTCAGGGAACATTTGTTTGTGTATGAAAAACCACTGCAAAATACTCTGGTGGGGAAAAAAACCCCCATATTTACTGGCTTATGGTTTAATGTGTATTCCGAAGGGTCACTTATTTCTCCTAAAACCAGCCGAGGCCCCGGAAGCAGGTGTGTGCAGGGACACCACTGCTCTTTGCGGTGTCTCTCTTTGAGGGCCTCAGCGGGGCAGATCTGTGCCTTTGGGGCACTTTCCTGCCTCTCCTCCCCACGCCTTTCCCGGGGCTGCTAATCCAACAGGCCCAGCTCTTCTGGGCACCCAGCAGCCTCTGTCTGCGGGGAGTCTGGCTGACGCCGGGAGCACGTGGTGTCTCGTTTAGCTTTAGCTGCCTGGCCTGAGCCTGTTGCCCAGGTTCCTCCATCGGTCGGTGGAGAGTGGCGGGTACCACCAAGGGTCGGCTTGGGCACCCTTGGGGCTGGCCTTGGGGGTGGGGGGCTGCCTCCTCCCTAGAACTCTGTCCCCCCTCCTCCCCCCGGCTGCAAAGGGGACGCAGGCATCCGGCCAAGAACCAACCCAAACGTGTAAGGAAGGAGCCTTTGCTGCTCAAAGCGATCCAAACAGATTCATTGAAATAAAGTGCTGTTTGTGCATCCAAAGGGACGTGGGGTGCAAAAGAGGGGATGAATGGAGTGAGGCCCATGCATACATTGTCATATTAACTTCAGTGTCTACTACTAAGCTTTGGCAAGACACTTTTGGTTCTGTTGCTCCCATTCTTGAGTTCAAAGAGCCATACTTTATTAGGGCAATCAGCACCAGGTGGTGTTGACAATTCCCCTTACACACACACACCCTTCCACCCCTTCCACCTGGCTTCTTTGGCAGGCCAGCACCTTTCAGGTTCTGGTCTCCTCTTTTGTCCTAGCTCCAGATCTGGGGTCTCAGCGGCCAGGCATTCACCAGGGCAATCGTCGGCTCACAGCGTCCCTGCTGTTTTGCATGGCCTTGTGGTGTTAGCTGAACTCCATCATTGCCTCTCCCTTTTTTTTTTTTTTCCCCTTCAATAACTTGTCTCTGATTGAACTCCTTACAACCAGAGTGGATAACGGCAACCTCATAAAAATTACAGCATCTTTACGACATAATATTTGTACCAGCCACATTTACCACATGGTGATCAAACTCTTCAAACACACAGTTTCATTGAAGGTAATTCTGGAGTTTGTTTGCTTTTAAAATAGCTGGGAAAAAAAGAACATACGGTTTGTGCTTGTGCACAGCTCTGTGTGCCTTTGGGAACGCAGGGACTCTGCCTTTGAAGGCTATGGCCGTGTAGAAAACATCTGTAGATCTTGTGGAGACACGACAGATCGTCCTTCTGGGGTGTGTAATTTGGTAACCCGTATGGAAGTTTGCAGAAAGCCCGTTTGGCTGATTGCAGTCTTCAGGCTACAGAAGATTATCCATGCAAAGCAGATCTGCGCACGCAAGCGCAATGCGTTGGGCACAGGCACGGGTTTTGACAAAGGGCTGGTCCTGACTGAGACTTTTCACGGGCTGTGCAGTTAGCTGGAAGTGTAGTCCGTGTGTGGTCATGCTACTGAAGTTCCCATCTGCCATCCGGTTTTCTTGGCCTGGTAGGAGCGTTGTTATGTGCCGTACTTGCGTCAGGAGGGGGAGTGTACATCAGTCACCAGCTGCGCTTTGATTCCACTCCCTGCCCCTCCACTGTGTCCTCGTGTACGCACACCTCTCGGGACGCCTGCCGAATCAGCCACTTGAGGCTGAAATACTTTTCAGGATACTGGTTCAGGAAGTATTTATGCAGGAACAACAAAGGAGAAAATGTGGCCTCTCTGGTGCCCGTTGGCTGGAAGCTAAAATGAAGTTGGCCAGTGGGCAAGATGAGCAGATGCTCTGCAGGCCAGCGCCGGTGCACAGGGCAGTGCTTTGGGGCTGGCCGCAAGCCGTGGGGAGGGGGCTGCGTGCCGCAAACAAGCAGCCCTGGGCAGCTCCCGCGCACAGCACTGCCGTAAAACTGTGGCCTGCGTGGCAAAGTACCCTCTGTGAATGCCCGCCCTGAGCGGGAGCGAGGACTGTCCTTGTGCCGCTTGCGGAGAGCATTTGTTGTTCTGCAGATTCCATTTTTTAAAATTCTTAGGCAAAAATAACACACGCGCGCCCTCCCTAAATTACAAGAATTAATTCGGTGCTTCATGGTTTTTTGCCAACATCATAAAGAACTTTTTAATGCTTTGCAGGAGAGCGCTGATACTTTTTCCAGAACTGATTTAATCTGTATACACTGAAGTTTGATATCCTGCAGATGTTTGGCTGAATTCTAATAAAGCAGACGGAGTGACCCACCATGGGAATTTTATCATAATCCTCCCGAGGAAAAAAATGTTCATCCCGAGGGATGTGCCATAGGTCAAACAAAAGCTGTCATACCTCCTCCTTGTTTTGAAAACACCCATCATCTTTACTTTTATTTACAACAAATATATAAAAGCTTTTCGTCAGCAATTTGCTTCTTTATTTATGTGCAGGTACGATAACTAATTATTACAAGTTCCACACACTGCTAAATCTTGCCATGATGGTATTTCTAGTATGACAACTTTCATCTGCTGACTAAACAAGCAGAGTCTTGCCTTTTCTCAGCATGGCCGTGAGTCAAAACCAAGTCAGTGGGATTTGAGGATCTTAGGGCTCGCCTGTACACGGTTTTTGCATCAGTGCAATTAGAAAGTAGTGCAGCCCCAAGCGTGGGTGAAATGGCGCTCTTGTTAAAGTGCTTATATCAGCACAGCTCATCTGAATAAATTTGGTGTAATGAGCGGTCCACGCTAGAATAGCTGCACGGGAGTACCGAGACCGGCTGTCCTGGTCTGGCAGAGACAGTTCCATGATGCCCACCATGCTGCCAGTGCTCCCGGGACATTTGTTCTGACAATATATGTGTGAGATTTTAGAAAGAGCTCATGGGACAAGAAATTGGACACCAGGCTGCTCACTAAGAACGTGAGATTTTTTTCCTCTGCCTCGTTTCTGATCTGGGAACTGGGGGCCTGGACTCTGAGCCTACAAGGGGTTATAGGGAACACCACCAGGCAGGGAACGTCCCCCTCTGTGTCGCCACACACCAAATGACTAGGGGCAGGAAACATGCTCTTTGCCACATACCCCGGAGCAGCAAATGTTCTGACACAGAAGCTCATGCAAAGGGCTCATCGTGCAGAAACCTCACCACGGGACCAGACTTGGGGTAGTTCTCCTCTACCACAAGCTCTGCTGCATATGCCACATCTCCTGTATTGTGGGGGTTTTGCTTGTTCCTTTTTTATTTTCTTTTTATTTTTTTTAAAGCCTGGTCACCATGTGCTGGTGGAGTAGGTACAGGACGTGTTTGCTTTGGCAATGAAAGCAGCTGAAGAATTTCCCACTTCATCCCCCGGCCCAGCTGCTCACCCTGTCCCTCTAGGCTGTGCTGATGCAACTGTTTGCATACGGGTAGTACAAACCAGGTCTGAGGAAGAATGATGTTAAAAAGTAACTTTCAACAGAAAAAAAACCACCCACAGTTGCAAGGGGGGCACTACTTGTGATTGGGACAGGAATGCACTCCAGAGGGCAAGCAATTTTTTAATATATCATTACAAAAGTAGTTCATATAGAGCTCTGGAAAGGAAGTATGAAGCAGCTTGTGTTAGGGGCAAGGGGGTTAAAGCCACAGAAAATATGAAAAACAAGTGTTGAAATAAATAGAGCAAACAACTAAGATGACATTTGGAATTACACAAATGTGTTGTCATCCACTGTGAGTATCAAGTGTACTTCTTCAATCTGTCTAATCTAATATAAACACAGAGCAGCATGTATATCTAAAAAAAACCCTCTACTAAAACATTGCAGATACCCATCTTGCCCTGGGGAGATGATAAGGGAAGAGAGCAAACCAGGTATGACAGCTCCTATAGGCATCATTTAATGCATGGCTAGAAGGCATTTGCATTCCCCTGCAATGAGA